>RJWT010052468.1:0-10553 GCA_004365215.1 Cuniculus paca | reverse complement strand
TCCCCCGAGGAGGAGCCCAGAACGGAGGTTACAGGCAGCATACGGGAAGCCCCAGAGGGTCATCAGGGTGCTGGGAGTGGAAGCTGCCCTGGGGTGTGGTGAGCAGTTAGGAGAGCAGTGAGAGAAAGGCAGAAGGAAAAACCACTGTGTTGAGTGTCAGCCCCTGAGCCAGGCTGGGCATTGGCACTGTGTCCCAAGAGTTCCAGAAACTTCCCTAGGAGTCCAGCCTGATGTCCCAAGGAAACCCTGCAGCTTCAGAGCAAGGTTTCTCTCTTTTGTGATGAGTTCCATGAAATGATGTCAGCTTACACCAGGTCAGACTCCTCGAATTCATGCACCACCAGCCTGGCTGTCTGCCTTCCCTGAGATGGAATTATTCACTTATCATCTGCAGAGCACTCGGTACCAGGAAGACATCATTAGGGTCATTCTCCTTGTCGTTCAGTATTCCCAAACCCCAGTGAGTGGTAAGATGCCAGTTTGATTTAGAGTTAGCAATGGTGGGTGATTTGCCCTGTGGCAGGGTCAGAAGTTGGAAACCCATAAGCTTTCTGAAGCCCAGTTCCCTGATTGCTTCTGTGCCCAGAGCTTGTCCATGCTGACCAGGGCTCACCTCTTTGGTGGCTCAGCCCAGCGGACTGGGTCTGATCTCCGCAGTTTGGTTATATTTGGAGATTCATTTATATACTCAGCCCACCAGCCCTCAGATCCTGCATGAGTGAATTCAACCAAACACAAAGCAAAAATACCTAGGAAAACTAATCTCACCTATTCTGAACATGAACTGACATTTCCCCTGTCATTTTCCCCTAAATAATGCAGAACCACAACTGTTTACATAGCATTGACATTGCATTAGGTATTGTTAACAATCTAGAGATTATCAAGTTGTATGGGTGAATATATACAGATCATATGCAAATACTGTACCATTTCCTGAAAGGAATTTGAGACTCCTCAGATTCTGGTATCTGAGGAGAGCCCTGGACCCATCCCCATGGGTACAGAGGGAGGGCTGTTAGTCCCTATTTTCTTAACTATGAAAGACGTCCCTGGGACTGTTGCCACTGCAGGAATTCTTTATTTTTCACAAGAGCATCTAAAATACATCATTTGCACACCAAAATAAGCAATTTGCAAAAGTTGCTTCTAAGCATTAGAGTCACTCACCAGAGAGCTGCAACAAACTCTTGTTAGGAGGACGAGAACTGTGGTGACAGTTCGCTGTTTACCTCTCAGTGAAAACATGTTTCCTGGCTGTGTCTTCCATTCAGCTTTCCTCCTTGTCTCTGGTGGGTTGCAATGCCCTGGAGACTGCGGCTTTGCTTGTATCCTTGTCCTGGCACCAGCCATGGTAGCTGACCCAAAACTCAGACCAGTCAAGCTCTGAAGTCAGAGTAAGAGGAAGGTGAGGGAAGGACCCGCATTAGCCTCATGAGGACTTGAGAAACCAACTTAGTTCCCTCCCTTCCTGGTCCACCCCCGAGCTCTCTACTGCAAGGGGACATTATGTCCTCACCCAGCCACAGGTGTCTCTTTGCACAGGTTCAGGTGTTTGTAAAGATTTGCCAACAAGATCATACTGAGGATATTTTAAATCAGTTTTTTCTACTTGCAAAATATATAAGACTATAATGAAATGGGAAACGAGGCATGTTCGTCTCATCTCTTTCTTAGTCTTGTTTACCGGGAAATCGGTCCTGTATTCATTTGTGTGTAGTAGAGAGCGTCTGCCAAGTGCTCAATGTGCAGTCGTCCCTCAGTGGCATGAAGCTGGGCTCCAGGGGCCCCGCGGTTCTGGACTCGGGTGCTCAGCCCCTTCACCGTGTTCGTGCACAGCCTGCACACATGCTCACAGCTTCGCTTCTTTTCTTTTCTTTTCTTTTCTTTTCTTTTCTTTTTTTCTGGAACTGGGAATAGAACTCAGGACCTCGAGCTTGCCAGGCAGGCGCTGTGCTCATGGGGACTTTCAATCATGAGTAAATTACTTGCAATACCCAACACCAGGTCAATGCTATGTGCAGTCCTTGCACTGGCCAGGGAGCGATGACAAGAGAAGCTCTACATGGTTGGTGTAGACACAATTTTCTGGATGTTTTGAGCCGCTCTTGGCTGACCTTTAGGTACAGAGCCGGTAGTACCAGGGGGAAGCCGTGTCTGTGCTGGGCTGGGCGATGAGCAGCACGCAGCTCTCTTCCGTGCTCAGCCTAGTGTTCTCTTGCATCTGGCTTTGCCAGTTTGAATGGCTGCTTTCCTGTTGACCCTCTGAATTGAGTATTAATCCTTCCTAACCAACCCACCCTCTCTACGTTGAGTTTTCAGGCTTCTTTATCAACCCACGGGCTCTCCTATTGCCATCTTCCCAGTATATTCGGGGCGTGCTCTGTGCCTGTCCCAGCATTGACTGCTCAAGGATCGCAGCCAAGACCCCATGGTGTCCTGTCTGCACAGGCAGCCCTCCAGATCTGTAGGATTTGCACCTGTGCATCCAACCAATAGAAGATTAGTCCCTAAACAACACAGTATAATGACTGTTTACCTTATACTAGAGGTTATAAGGAATCCAGAGGGGATTTTAAGTCTATAGAGGATGCATGCAGGTTATATGCAAATACTGTCCCATTTTACGTAAGGCACTTTTACACACACACACACACACACACACGAATTCAAAGCATGGGTTATATCTATATTGTTTAGAATTTGAGTCACACGCTGTCCCCAGAGCAGCAGTAACCAGGGAAACTTCTGGATACTGGGTGGCTACAGTATGTTCAGGGGCACTGCGTGCAGTGAGCCCTTGATAAGTATTTGTCAGTTCAGTGAGGAAGCAGTCTCATCTCCCAGATCCATCCTGTCCTTGTGGCAGCTGGTAAATTCATGTAAAGCGGAGGCATGGAAACCAAAACTAGGGGATAAAAACAGATTAGTATATTGATCACTGGACACAGGACATGTTCTGTAACCCTATTACTCACAAAATCCTCTCTGATCCTGAGTTCTGCATAATTAAAATAATTGATTCAATGGGCAAAAGCAATGCAGGTTTAGATGTGGTTTGGAAAGGCCAGGAGCTATTTTTATGTCTTACCCCCTAACTCATTGACTGCTTAGCAAACCTGATGTTCAGTCACCAAGTTTTATTTATATTAGAAAGTTGGGGACCCTGGCAATGTGCTTTCCATTCAGGGAAACTAAATCCCAACATGTATTTGCTTGGATGAGGAAGTAGCAAGTTATACAAAAGACATCACTGTGTGGAACCCAAGTTAAAGTTTTACTTGAGCTGCTTTCTCAAGCTATCATACAGAGTTCACTTCAGGTATAAAACCGTGGCTCCAAAAACCTGATTTTTTAAAAACTGTGTCAAGTACCCTTGTACTGAGACAATTTTGACTCTAGAATGCCTGACTACAGGCTGTAGTTCAGGAAATTAATATCATGACCTATATTTTCAACATTATCAGGCCACTTGTAACACTGTCCTCATCTGGGGGAAAAAGTGGGATAATGCACACAATTAACTTGAAAAGCATCGTGGGTTTGCATAGGAGCTGACTTGCGCATGACTTTCTGGTGGAATTTTCCACTTAGGCCCATCTCAGTGAGGAGGGGACCATGGGACGGGAGACCTGTGTCCTGCCCTAGGAGGAGACCTCAGGGAGGAAAACTCAGGTGAGGGCAGGGAGTTGGAGGAAGTCTTTGTGGGGCCATCCTGCTGCGCCCCACAGCCAGACCAGGAGAAGGCAGTGTCAGGATGATCTACAGCTGTAGCCGCAAGAAGCCTGAAGAAGAAAAAAAATGAAGCTCCTCGAAACTTACGTAAGGGACTGGGTAATTTTCTGGAAAAGACTCATTAGCATTTAAATATCAAGCTGCACTTATTTAAGCTCTGCTTATCAAGTCCATAGTGCCTGGAGGACTTTAGCCTCCTGCCCATGACAGTGTTTTCTGCACTGTTGACGACCTCTTTCCTCGCGTTTCAGAGGGGAAACACAATCATCATTCACACCTTGTGCAGAGCAGAGGCCCCGGCAAATAAGCATAGCTCATTTGCATTCTAATCAAGGCCAAAAAACAATCTTCAAATAAAGTCTTCCGTGGAATTTGGCAAGTAAAGGATGAAATGTGTCTAAAAATTGATGCCCCGGAGAGTATGCACCAAGACCAAGTATTTTGATGACCTAAGAAATCTCAAAATATGTCAATTTAGGTGCCCTCTTAGTGTTCTTCTGCAGTATGGTGGAATGATGGACTGGTTCAAAGTCTGGGACCCAGAAACTTTCCAAGGGGAGACTCTTCCACCTTCACAAAAAGTCATTTCACCAGTCCCCAGTGTTCACACTCCAGCTGGGGTTACAAACGAGCCATGGTCACGGGGACAGCACGGCACAAACCTGCAACAGCCATGTAGCAGGCAGTAGCGGACCGAAAGGCAGAGGTTTGTGCTGGGCACCACCTTGGTCACCTCGTAGTTGCGTCACTTGTCTTCCAGGTGCCATTGGTCCTGGATAAGGTGACCTGAGGCTGTAGGAATTCCTTCAGGAAGTCTGGGCTCTGGAGATTCCTGTTGGCTCTGTGGGCAGATTGCTGAGCAGCTCCACCTTGCCACAGTCGGCCCTTGTCAGCTTTGCACCTTTGAAGTCGCTGCCTTCACGCTAAGCAGAGGAGAGCCTGCTGTGTTTGGAAGCGGCCTGACCATGTCGAAATGTGACTGCGTGGCTTCCTTTTTGAGAAGCAGAGAATTCGCATGGGGAAAAGACTCGTGTGGGGCCATCAGCTGCCTTCAGGCTGGGGCCTAGAAATGTCATCCGGGGAACTGAACCTGTCCCCTTTGCCACCCAATTCCACAGCCCTCTCCAGGATCCCAAATTCTTTGCAACCGGAAGTTCCTGTTCTCAGCTCTTCAGAGTCGAGTTCAGTCTACTCCGCCCCTTGTTGCCTTAGCTCCCAGGGTCAGAGAAAGCAACACCTGCCCAGCAGCAGCCTTTGCACACAGACCTCTGCGTTTGGGGGACGGGAGCACATGACACCCACGGGCTGTCTAACACTGTTCTCCGTGTTCCGTACTCCAAGTCATCCTTGCCGTCGTGTGGACAGCACCATGGAGGAGACGGCTCCCCCGCGGGATGGACTCAGAGAGCATTGGCCCAGGAGTCAGAGCCCCTTTCTTTAGAAGCTTATAGTTCAGTTAAGGGGCGACAGGCGCAGCTGAAGGAAGGGGCACACACGAGACAGCAGTGGCTGGAGGCCTCGGTGCCCTATTCGTTTCCGAGAGCTTCGGTGACAGAGCACCACAGCTTGGGCGGCTGGAGCGCAGAGAGTTATGGTCTCCAGTACTGGAAGCTGGGATTCAGAATCAAAGTGTGCCCCCTTCTGGAACCTGTGACCCTTGGCCGTCCTCGATGCCAGACTGCAGTGCCCCGTTTCCCTTCCACTCCGGCATGGCACATCCCCTCCTGCATCTGCTGCTGCTTGGAGGACCGGTTATAGGAGGCTCAGGCCGCCCTGCTCAGCACGGCCTCCTCTGCAGCAGCGACATGGCTGGGACTTTGCCGATCTCACTCTGAGTGAGCAGGGTTGGGGCATGGACATACCCCTGGGGAAACACATTTCACCCAGTGTTGTTACACTTTTGGGAGGAATCCGTGTTTGAGCACCTTTGGCCAAGCTCTTGCATTTCACAGAAGACGCTGATCCTCGGGAAACTTAAATGAATGTGCATCAGGTAACAAAATAATCAAGGGCCACAGCAAGGCCCAGAGCTGCCACGTGTGCACTCAGATATGCATCCCTCCCCTCCAGGGCTTCCTCCAGGGGTAAGTGTGTGACAAGTGTGACAGGCCCCGGAGCCAGGGGTGAGCGCTCCGCACAGGAAAAGCCAGGATGGCTTCCTAGGGGACATGGGTGAGCAGGGGGGGCTGAGGGGGATGACCACCCACACACCTGACCCCAGCTGTCTGCTTTCTCCTGGGGACCCTGACAGACCTTGTGCCTGGCTCTTCACAGATCCCACCACCCGGAGGAATGCAAAAGCGGGGCCCACTGCCCGGAACCGCTATGCCAGCCAGTGGACCCTCAACAGGCCCCACCCCACCATCTCCACGCACACCCTCACCACGGACTGGAGGCTGCCCACACCCCGAGCCACGGGCTCCGTGGACAAGGAGAGTGACAGCTACAGCGTCAGCCCCTCGCAAGACACAGGTGCGGCTCCGGGGAAGGGCCCGGCCTTTCCCTCACAGCCCTGCCTCTGCTCCTCCCCTCCCTCCGTGCTGGGGGCCGCAGCTGCCAAGCACATTCAGGGGGCGTCTGAGCCACCCCCCTCTGGGACGGAGGTGCTGCTCTCGGCCTGGCTTGCGAGGGCGCGGCAGCCTCCATGTGGGGCGTGGGCTGATCCCGAACCGAGCCGGGCTTAGCTGTGAGGTAAGTCATCTCATCTGCAGCATCAGGCTCGTGAGAGACAGCTTCGCTCCTGGGAGAAGACAGGGTCTAAGAATAGCGCCACGTTGCCCACCGCCCCTCCTTAAATTCTGAAAAGAAATTATATCTGAACCCAATTGCAGTAGCAAATTTTAATATTCATTTTTCTTTTATTCCTGATGGTATCCTTCAAAATCAGCCTCCCAAAGGTGGAGCATCACCGTGGGAATTTACTTTTATGTCTGTTACTCCTGTAAAAGGAGTCTCGGAGTTCTGAAGAAGTGACTTCCAAACTTTCAGTTGGTTTAAAACACAGGGGTTTTTCTGACCAAGATGCTGTGGCCCCCCCGCTGAGGGGCACATGTGCCCTGGCTTTTGTCTGCCTGTTTTCTGATCCCTAGAAAGGGTACAGCAGGAAAAGATGGGTGCCGGGGGCTGAGGACCTTCTGCCTAGTGGCCGGTTTCCTTGCAAGGCACATCTTCATTTTGAAGGATCCTCACGTCCTCCTTCCCAAGTGGAGGCCCGCAGAGCTGCAGTGCCGAGCTCTCTCATCCCTGCCAATAAAGCATCTCTGCGGTGCAGATCGATTTGCAAGTGGGGGTGGGGTGCTACAGCACCTCGGCTCCACATTTCCAGCTCTCTGCACTAGAAGCACAATTCCTCCTGGGGGATGCATGACTTAGTCATGGAAATGTCCAAGGCTGGAACAGCCAACTGCCATGATTGCACTGAAACAGGGTTCCCTGGGCTGAATTTGCTGAGGCTTCTGCAGTTAGCCTCCAGAGTGACAAGCCTCCTGCCAGATGAGATGGGGCGGGAAGAAGGGCGGAGCAGGGAGGACCATCCAGGGCCTTCCAACTTGGGATAAAGCAGTCACCCACCTCTTCCTCTCTTCCTGCTGCAGATCGAGCACGGAGCAGCATGGTCTCCACAGAAAGTGCCTCCTCCACCTACGAAGAGCTGGCCCGGGCCTACGAGCACGCCAAGATGGAAGAGCAGCTGAGGCACGCCAAGTTCACCATCACCGAGTGCTTCATCTCAGACACGTCATCCGAGCAGTTGACGGCAGGGACAAACGAGTACACGGACAGTCTGACCTCCAGCACCCCTTCCGAATCGGGGATCTGCAGGTTCACCGCCTCCCCGCCCAAACCTCAGGATGGAGGACGAGTGATGAACATGGCAGTTCCAAAGGCGCATCGGCCAGGTGAGGGGCGCGCGGGGCCCGTCATTCCCTGGTGCACACCCACCTGTTCTGAGAGCTTTCCTGGTCTTCAGGCGCGGTGGGGGTTCCGTATTGCAAATCGGCTCCTTACTGACTGCGAGCGACAGCTGTCATTTACTTTGCTCATGAATCTGAGATGCGGTCAGAGCCCAGTGAGGACAGAGCGGTCCAAATCCACACGCACAGCAGTCACTCAGTGTGGGTGGTGTTCTCTCGTGGAAGCCTGTCTGCAAAGTGACCAGAGTGTCCTCATGGTAGGGTGGCTGAGTTCTAAGAGCAAGCATGTCAAGAGACAGTGGAAATAGCGAGTTTCTTGAGGTTGATCTAGAAACTGTTCATCAGTTTTCCACTACTGTATCAAAATATCTGGTGCTGGGTACTTTACAGAGAAAGAGGTTTATTCAGCTCACAGTTCTAGAAGTTCAGGGCATGGAGCTGGTGTCAGCTCAGCTCCAGTGAGGATCTCATGATGTATGTAGCATTATGGTGAGCATGCAAGGGGAGGAAGTGATCGCATGGTGAAACAGGAAGCCAGAGCAGGGAGTTTGCTAGAGAAAAGGAACTCAGAGTTTTATGAGAGCCACTTTGATCCACTCCATGGGAAGCACCTGCAAGACCCTGTGACCTCCCGTGAGGCCCCACCTCTTCAAAGCCCGCCACTTCCTAACATGACCACTCCAAGAACCAAGCCTTCAACACATGAATCCCTGGGGATGCTCAGACCACATCCAGACCTCCCCCCGAGCCAGCACCCAGCCTGCCACGTCCAAGCAGTCACAGGGCTTAAGGTTCCCTGGCCCCTGAGAAGCAGATGCCCCTGCCTGGTGAGAAGAATGTCAGAAAGGTGGGGCTGGGCCATAAGCCCGCCATGGTGAGGGCTTTGGAAAGGCTAGAGGTCTCACCCCGAGCGTGGCTTCCCTGGGACACTCAGGGGACTGGAACTGGCAAATTGGGGTCAGTAGCAGTTTGGTCTCCAGCGTGACCAGGTGCAGGTAGTCCAGCTTGTGCATGAGAGCTGCAAGGGCACAGCTGCTGGGGACTGGTGGGTAAAGCACAGGAGCGAAGACATCCAACAGGGCGGTGGGGTGAGGAGGTCAAGGGTGGTTGAAGAGTTCATGGATGGATTCTCTAAAGGAAAAAGACCAACGGGGAGCTGCAGGCTGACCCTAAGGGAACTGGAGGCCTTGCTGAGCTTGTGTTTTAAGGAAAGTCAGAAATCTTGACTTCATATGGAAACTTGCAGCTTTCACTGTTGGCTCTGGTATTTGCAAACCACTGCACGGCATAAGTAAAACAAAGCTTCAGACTGAACGCAGCCCAAGATGGCCTCGTAGTTCTCATCTGAAGAATCATCTTTTTCCTTTTACAACCTGAAGTAGACGGCTGTCTGTAGACTCCTTTGTGGATCATCCAGTCTTCTTGAACCCAGTTTTATTTCTCATTTTACCCATTTCTCAGAACCACCAGGGTGGTTTTATTTCAAAATTTTATCTTCACTTTTGAATTATTGCAGTTCTCTTGGGCTTTATGGCATAAGGTCCAGATGAAATGAGTTTTATAAATGCATAAAAATATTTAAAATAAGAATCATCTATCCTGCAAGTAATCTTCCAAATGGACTCAAGACTCATGCCAGTATAGAATAAAGAATGATAGCTTCATTTATTTTCCTTCTCTCTGCCTCCACAGAGGAAAGGATGAGCTGTTATTTGTGGGTGTTTTTATTTCAAGCATTTTTTGTTGTTGGCATTTATTTACAAGGCAAATGCAGAAAAGTATACGATAAATGTCATGGCTTTTTGTAGCTGCTCAGCCCAAAGATGAGAAGGACAGAGAGGAGAAAACGAACTACTAGAAATTTTTGCAGCCCCACTCAGTCTCAGTAGCTGTGTCTGTAAAGTGGGTATAGCATTGGTGCTTATGTATTGGGTCTGTGCAAGAGGCAGTAGCATTAGTCAGGCAAAGGAGTGCGTTAGTCAGCTTTTTACCACTGTGACAAAATACCCAAGAGAAATGATATAAAGGAAGAAAAGTTTGCTTTGGCTCACAGTTTCAGAGGCTTCAGTCCATGGTCTGCTGGCTCCAAGGTGGAAGCATCATGGCAGGAAGGTGTGGTGGAGGAACGCAGCTCACCTCTTGGTCGCCAGGAAGGAGCAGGGGAAGAGAGGGCTGGGAGCAGAATGCACCCTTCAAATGAGCAGCCGGTGAGCTGCTTCCTCCCACCGGGCCTTGCCTCCTAAGAACCCATTCAGCTCTGCGCTTGTCAATGGAAGAGTCCATTCACAGGGTTTACGCCCTCACGATCCAGTCGCCTTGGTAGGCGTCACCTCAGAACAGTGTCAGGCTGAGGACTGAGCCTTCGACACATGAGCTTTGAGAGGAACGTTTTAGAATCAGACCATAACGAGCAGTCGGCAGAGGAGGTGCTCCGCGGTGTCAGACGCTGTCTCTGCTGGCGTCTTGTTGAGTCCAATGCTAGAACCCAGTGGAGCTCTCTAGGCGTGTGCCCAGCCTCCTCTTCCTCCCTGCTGTGGTTCATTTCAGTGGCCACTGCAGTCCTGAAAGTGGCCACCTCACTGGGTATCACCCTTCAAGCACTTCCTGCCTGCTCTGAGGCCGTGTGACTTGGCAGGGCACGAGCCCTGAGCTTGGACGACTGTCCTACTTCTGCAGGCCTCTAAATGATTAAAGGCTTGACATTTCTTCTGGGTGATGTGTTGTCCATATTGCTGGACTAATATTTTTTCAAAGTTTGTACTTTTTTTGCCTGGATCCATTAGAGCAGCTGAAAGATCACAACAAAGTGACTATCAGCTTAATATATTATTTAGAGTAAAGTGATTTTAGAACTTTAGGTATGAATAATTTCTTAAATCAATGTCAAGTTCTAATGTCCACAAGCTT
>RJWT010052467.1:0-10556 GCA_004365215.1 Cuniculus paca | reverse complement strand
GCAAGCACACCCCTCCTTCACACCTTGGCTCAGGAAGGCCCCACAATTCCCAGCAGCACAGACACAAAAAGTCACTGGCGTTACTCAAAATACATAATCTTCCAGAGCCCTTCCCTTTCTACCTTCACACTTGATTTTTAGGTCAACCCTGTGAGTTCAAGTAGGAGTCACTGTCAATCGCATCTGAGGATGAAACTGAGGCCAACGGGGTCGTGACTTTACCATGGCCACAGGTGACATGAATCCCTCCTGGGACTACCGGTTTACTGTTTTGTTCATTATAGCATTGCAGTAGAGAACATGATCTGTACTTCATAGTGACTCTTTGGGATGGTAGAGGACGTAGAAGGAATTGGGGTAAAAGGAGTACACGGCATAGGAAAGAAAGTTAAATTAACAGTTGATGAACATCATTTCAATTTGGGCAAGGTATATAAGCTCTTTATGCCCTTGTTTCTCCATCTGTAAAATAGGAATATTATTATTACTATTATTAACCTGAATCGCCTAGGTTGTTGTAGGGACTAAATTAGTTAACATACATAAAAAGCTTAGAATGGGTCTAACACAGAGTAGCATTCAAGTCATGCTATTAAAAAAGAAGTTGAAAAAAGGACAATGGAATGAGATCTGCTTACCAACTGTGGCACCAAGCGCTTGTAACTAGGTTCTCCTCTGACACGTGCAGACTCTGGCTGCTTATTAAGCTGAATGTGAGCTTCGTGTAGCTATTATTCTGGTTTATGTAGGGAACCATGGTGAGCGCACCCTTGAGGAACTTGTTATCTTCATAAAAATAGGCAGGTGTACCAGGGACTTCATCAGGAGAAATTAAAGAGCCATTATGGTGTGACTTCACATTTATTAACATTCTGTAGCAGCACAAAGAAAGCTAAAACATCAGTAAAGAAAGCCCAAGAAACTGAGCTATTGTGTAACACACTGCCAAAGCATTTAACTTCCCTCTACCAGCAACAAGAGAAAGCATTTAAAAAATGATTTTGGTAGACAAACTAGACTACGAGGCATACTACAAATTATCTGTGCAAGCTGGTTTGTAGTCATGGCATTAGCTAGGTTTCCATGACTACCAAAATAATTACTTCTTCTGCAAAGTCTTTGTGACAGAGAAGTGAGTATGATCTTAAATTTACTTTGTAATTCAAGGAGTTCTATTTCAATTAAAGATTAACTGTATTTCTGGAACTGATCTTCTCATAAAATTTAGGACGAGAGGAGAGAGTAAGAATACACAGAGGTTCTATTAACCGTGCCTAGTGTGTTTGCTTTTGGAACTATGTGACTGTTCTCGTTTAGTAAGATGTCAGCTCGCTCGGGCAGGACCACATGATGTGTCATTTGTGTGTCTTTGGTCACTCTTTTTCCACTCTACCCTGTGACTAATGCTCCTTTCAAGCCCTTGTGACCTGGCTTTCTCTCAGCAGAGGACTAGAGGAAGAAAAAATGAGGGTCCTTTGCTGGGGACTTGCACCTGTCAAACCAGCAAGTAAATCATGAGTTCAAGGCCAGCTTGGGCTACATAGTGAGATCCCTTCTAAAAAAACCCACATTTTAAAAAAAGAGTCCCTCATCTTAGTTAAAACATTTAAGGAAAACACAAAGACCTCAAAAGAATTACTGCAAAAGATGAAGAGAAAGAGAAACTATACAAACAATAAAATAAATGTAGTGGCTTTGGTCAAAGGCTTCAGTCTCATGAGTTACAAACAGAATGAACGATGAGATGACAGAAAAGTGACATTCCTTTTTCACCTGTCAAATTAGCAAGGAATTTTTACAGTATGAGCATTTGACCTTGGTAAAGGCATGCTAAAGCTGGAGCTCACTCACTCCTGTGGTCCTGGAAATCAGCACCCATTGTTTGAAACATTCATACTCTTTGACCCAGTGATTTCACCTGGAGTCAATTCTATGTAAAGCCGTAAACCAGTAACAGGAGAATGTTTACAATGCTTTCTTTTTAATTACTTTGAAATGTTTTTATAGCCTTACCTGTGACCTAGCCACAAGTCTAGGGTCATTGCATGTGCTTCGCCATTTAATCTTCATCAGCACTGAGGAAGATATTGCCATTCCCTTTCAACAGAGGAAGAAACTGAGATAGCAGACAAGTGGCCCAACCATGCTTGGCCTCCAAGATCAGCTGAGATCAAGCATGTTCAGGATGGTATGGCTATAGACCAGATGAGTAACTTTCTCAAGGGCTCATAGTACCTCCAGGGTCACTATGCATCCTTTTAGAAAAGATTTAAGGCAGTAGGCAGGCTATGTAAAACACTAGATAGTCCCAAGTATTCTTCAGAGGAAGAAAACAATGGTGGGACAGACATAAAACAAGCAAAGGAATTAGGCCAGAAATAGGTATCATTTGACTCCACTCCTTGCTAAAGGAGAACCACAAATGTGGCTGGAAGCTTTCAGGAGCTGGTGGATAGAGAGAGTTTGCTTTGCAATGAATTCACAGTACCCATGAGATAAAGGCAGACCACATATTCTCAGTAGCCAAACCAGACACAGATTTATCCAATAGAACACAGGAGGTTCTCATAAGAAGAGACGCCATGTGAGCTCACCATTGACACTGTCCTTGTGGAGACAAGACAATTGCTACCACTGGGTGGAGAGTTCTAGCATTGCTTGTGGTGTTGCCAGAGTCCTAGGCTGCAGCAGGCTGGGCGCCGGGTATCTCTACATGTCAGGTCTAGTCATTCACTCTGAAAGAAGCAATGGTGAAGAAAGGAATTCACCTAGCTGGCTTCAGGGGCACTGATGAGACCCATTGTTCCTGGGATCCAGGATGACTGCAGAACAAAGTGATCTGTCAGAGAAAAGGACGCATCAGAGAAGCAAGATGGCGCGTGTTCCTTCAAATGTACGGCAGTGCCAGGAACCTTAGGCACCACTTGGTCTGCAGTAGGACATTGTAAAAGCCAGCGGTTAGCAATCTGTTCATGATGATGTCCCTGCAAATGTTGAAAATCCCTTAGTTCTTACATTGATGCTTTCAGCCTTGAAGGAGGAGGATTACCAGCTTCCCTCAAGGCTCAAAGTGGCAAAGGAAGTAGATAGAAAACTAAGGCAGACATGCTCGGATGTCTTCTCTTTTTAGTTACCCACCGGACATCTGTAAACCAGGTGAAGAGTCAGTGCTTTTGGCAAAGGCGGCCTCTGGGTACTTGTTAGAATAGGGCCACAAGGCTTGACTGAGCCATGGTGACCAGCAAACAGGATGTGGCCCTGGCACCCAGCTTTGAGTTGGGCAGGGGATGAAAGAGTACTTCAGAATAAGCTGGGTAGGGTGATTTGCATCTGTGATCTCAGGGCTTGAGAGGCTGAGGCAGGAGTATCACAAATTTGAGGCTAGCCTGGTCTACACAGTGAGTTCCTGTCTTAAAAATAAAATAAAACAAAACAAAAAGCACCTCAGAATAGGTGGGGCGATAGCCTTCAAATAATCTTTGCTTTGGTAGGTGTTGTAAAGCTCAAGAAGGAGACCGTGCTTTTTGGGCTGAGAATCTGGCTCAGTGGCAGTGTGGTTACCTAGTACACACCAGGCCCAACTAGCTAGAAGCCGGGTGTGGTGGTACACACCTATAATCCCGGCACTGGGGAGGCTGAGGCGGAAGGATCACTGAGTTCAAAACCAGCCTGAGCTACATAGCAAGACTCTGTCTCAAAAACCCCTAGTTTGAATTCATTTTTTTTCTATTTTGATAAGTAGTGTTTATTTAAAAGAATTAGAAACTAAATTATCGTTTGCTACCTTCTTATATAATAGTTTTTATTTTTATTTTGCGGCGGTGCTCAGACACAATCGAGAGCCTCGTGTATGCTCTGCAAGTGTTGTACCGCTGAGTTCGGCCCCAGCCCTGTCAACTGGTCTTGTGTGCAATGAAGACCACTGGATTAGAGATAGGGTTGGTTAAAAAAAGAAGTTATAATATGAAATGGTCAATTATGCAACTGATAAACACGCTGCTTGTATTTGATACAAAAAAATCCAAACCATAATGTTAAATCAATAAAGCAGGAAACGAAAGTATGTATGATATATCAGCTCAGCAATGTTTAAAATATATAATGCAACAAGACATTGTGTTCAGTTTTTCTTAATAAAAGAACCTCATTTTCCCCTTTTATTTTTTTTTGGTATCGGGGATCAAACTCAACCTCGTGCTTGCCAGGCAGGCCCTTGTGCCGAGCTGAATCTCTGGCCTTTCCTTTTAGTAACTAGAGCAGAAAGATGAAGGACACTTTCTGGAAGGGTTGGCCTGTCTTAGGAAGAGGCACCATTCTTCAAATACTAATCGCTGTCCTGTGTCTGCCTGGCTGTCGAGCTAAGGGCAAAGGAGAAAACACCTTCTGGAGTTAGCTGATTTATCTGGAGGGTACGAGTGAACGGGAATCATAAAGATGATGTGGGGAACCCACTAGGGAGAGAGGCAGCAATGTGAACCTTTCCAGAGCGACCTTTGAAGCCCAGAGGCTGATCGCTGAGGTCATTCACGAGGAGAGCAGGCCTAGGGCTAGAGATATCTGTGCCCACGAGAGACGTGGGCTGCATCTTTGTCTGCATTAGGTGACCTAAACGTCAACCTGCCTATCACCAGCACCACAGGCTCCACACCTGCTGCTTCTCACAGGCAGTGAACGGGCCTTGCTCCTTCTTGCACTTGGATTAAACTGATGACTGCCCCAAGCCCAGGCCTCCACGGCTCCCTCACTCATTACCCACAGGAGCGACTTCCGTAACCATGCCCTAGGACACCAGATGCCAGAGTGGGGGCCGTAATCAACCGCCTTTTACATAGGGCGATGCTGGCCCTGGGAGAAGCAGCACTTCTTTCTGGACCCAGCGCCTTCCCCTTCCTGGTCTCTAAGCGTGAGCGCTGCACACGGTCCAGTCTCAGCCTCAAATCTCTAGTATGAGTTGCCTTCCATTATAGTCTGATAACATTCAAAAAAGCTTCTATGCAAGGGGACCATCTAGCTTCTCATCCATGAGCGGCTGATTGATGATTGATCGATTGTGGTGCTGGCACGGAATCCGGGGCCTCACCTATGCTCGGCAAGTGCTCTACCACTGAGCTGCACCCCAGCGCTTTTTTAATTTTTTTGTTTTGATTTGAGACAGTGTCTTGCTAAGTTGTGCAGGCCGGCCCTGAATTTGCCATCCTCCTGCCTCAGCCACCAGAGCAGCTGGAATTACAAGTGTGCACCACCCCGCCTGCTTCATGCATGAGCTTTCTGTCTCTTTCTTTGCTTTTGTTTCTAATTCCCCAAAGCACTGACAGACATTGTTTCACTGTAAGAAGGATGGTCCTGGGAAGACAAAGACATGAGCTCCTGATGAGGCATTGGACACTCACGGCTTCAGTTCATCCTCGTGAGCTCTCTGTGAAGCAGGTAGACTCATTCCTGTGGGGAAAGGAGAAAGCTGCAGACTGGAGCAGGTGATTTGTATCAATCACACAGCTTGGATGGAGGATGCTAAAGGCTGGAAGTCAGGCCTGTCTATTTCTCTAGGAAAAGAAAATTGATGATTTCTGTATGGTGACCAAGAAGCAAAAGGGAGACACAGGAAAGGGCCAGGGTCCCCCAGTCTTTCCCAGGGCACCCCCTCTGTGACCCACCTTCTTTTCACTAGGCCCCAAACGCTAAAGGTGCCACCACCTCCCAGTAGCACCACACACTGGCGACCAGGTATTCAGTACACAGGTCTCAAGGACACTTCACCATCCAACTTCGCACGACAAAACAACCAGTGCTTTCTCCGGGATGTATTAAGGGATACACGAAATATTTTCTAAGTCACAGTGATCTTTCTAGCATTTGAGGGAGGGGTACCAGGAATCAAAATCACAACCTTGCACTTGCCAGGCAGGCACTTATGCCACTGAGCTATATCCCCTGCTCCACAATGACCTTTACTTAGCTTTTACTTTAGCATCTTGGGTAAGCACAGTCTCCTTCTTGCTTTATCTCTCCTCTGATTATGGTCTGGGACTTTTGCCTGTCTGGCAAAAAGTTACATTACAAGACTCACAATTTTCACTTCAAAATTACTACAAAGCAATAGTAATCAAGGCACTGTGATGCTGATATAAAGACAATTTTGAAGCTCAACACAGTGACACAAACTGGGAATCCCAGCACTCTAGGAAGCTGATTCAGGAGGGTTGCAAGTTTGAGCCCAGCTGGGGAAATTTAACAAGACTGTCTTGAAAGTGGGATGGGGGGAGGCAGCAGCTGGGGATGTTGCTCTGTGCAAAGGCCCTGGGTTCAGTACACTGTACTGCCAAACAAAACAAAACACCAAAAAAACTAAACACACACACACACACACACACATACACACACACAAACACAGAGTTTTCAATAGATAGTTTCAATATTTCTGCCCCCAACCCCAAATTCATGCTGTAACTTATCCTTATGTGACCCTCAGGCTGTTAGCGGGTAGTTAGATCATGAA
This sequence comes from Cuniculus paca, assembly GCA_004365215.1. NCBI lineage: Eukaryota > Metazoa > Chordata > Mammalia > Rodentia > Cuniculidae > Cuniculus > Cuniculus paca. Next base: position 4,060 of record RJWT010052467.1, on the reverse strand, counting down.
GGTTCTACCTTATAAAGCGGCTAAAGGGAGTCAGCTAGGCTTTCCCTACTATCTCTCCACCATTCTTCCATAGCAAGAAAGTGTCATCTGAGTAGAGAGGTGTGGTGCCTGTGACACATTTGCAATCCCAGCACTTGGGAGGCTGAGGTGGGGGCACTGAGTGTTTGAGGGCACCTGGGCTACACAGTGAGACCCTGTCTCAAGATACAAGAATGAAACACAACACAACACAGCACAAGGAAACAAAACAGTTAATGTGGATCAGAGACCTAAATATAAGAACTAAAACCATAAAAGCTCTTAGAATAAAACATAGGTCCAGGGATTCAAAGGTAGCTTAGTGATAGATATTCACCTCACATGCATAATGCCTAGGGCTCAATCCCCTGTTCCACCACCAATAGAATACTATTGCTCTAAATCTTCATGACCTCCTATCTAGTGATATATTTTTTTTTCTCCCTGTGGTCCTAGGGATTGAAGCGAGGGCCTCTGGCATGCCAGGCAGGTGCTCTTCCAAATGGCTACGTCGCCAAGCCCTTTTAATTTCATCTTGACAAGGGGCACTACAAAATTGCCCAGGCTGGTCTCAAACTTGTGATTCTCTTGCTTCAGCCTTTTGAGTAGCTAGGATTATAGGCAGGTGGCACTGTACCCTGCTGAGCAATTTTTTTCGATATGACATCCCAACCATGAAAAGACAAGAAATAGATAGAATGAACTTCATCAAAATTAAAAGCTTGTACTTCAAAGGAAACTATCAAGAACATGAAAGGGCAACCTTCACAATAAGAAAAATTCTTTGCAAATCAGCTATTTGATAAGGGCTTATATCTAAAATATATAAAGAGCTCACATAATCAATAATAAAAAGATAAATAATCCATTTTTAAAAAATGAGCAAAGTATCTGAACAGGCATCTTCTCAAAGATACAGTAATGGCCAAAAACCATTTGAAAAGGTGTTAAACACTATTAGCCACCAGGGAATACAAGTCATTCACACCTGGCAGTGTGGCTAGAATAAAATGAGATCAGATAACAACAGGTGCTTTTGAGATGTGAAGAAGCTGAACCCCTCATTTACTGGTTCTGGAAATGTACAGTAATTTAGTCACTATGGAAGACAACCTGAGATTTCTGAAAAATGTTAAACTTAGGAGTCATCTGACCCAGCAATTTCACTGCTAAGTATACCCAAGAGAAATGAAAATATACATCCACACAATAATTTGTGCATGGTGTTTATAGCAGTATCATTCATAAAATTCCAAAAGTAGAAATAACTCAAAGTTCCATGAACTGGTGAATGGAGAAAAAATGTAGTATACCCCTACAATGGACTATTACACAGCCATGAGAAGAAAGTAGTACTAATATGAGCTATATGTGGATTGATCTTTTTTTTTTGGCACCGAGAATCAAACTGTCAACTTCTCACTTGCCAGGCAGGTGCTTAGGCCACTGAGCTAAATCCCCAGCCCTTGTCTTTTTGAAACAGGGTCTCACTATGCCGTTCAGGCTGGCCTTGAGCTCACACCAGGCCCAGCTAATCTTTTGTTTGAGGCGCTGGAGATCGAACTCATGACCTCGGGCTTGCCAGGCAGGTGCTTTGTTACACTGAGCCAAATCCCTGGCCACGTGGATTAACCTTGAAAGCATTATGCTAAGCGAAAAAAAAAGCCATTCCTAAGAGGCTATGTATGATTTTATTTATTTAGAATGTTAAGATTAAGAAAATCTAGAGAGAGAGAACATGTTTAAGTAGTTCGTTAGGGAGTGGAGGTTAGGAGATGGAATGAGTGTCTTCATTACTTCCTCATTGTTGTGACAAAATACTCAACACCACAAATTAAAGGAGGAGATGTTTATTTCATCTCATAGTTTGTAGAGGTTTCAATAGTCAGTTGGTTCCAAGACCGGATGGTACAGCAGAGGGGCATCACAGAAGAGAAACGGTTCACAGTGCAGCAGGCAGAAGGCAGCGAGTGGCAAGCCTCACTTCCCCTTTATATTCCATCCAGGCTACAAGCCTATTGGCTGCTGCCATCCACATCCAAAGTGAGTCTTTCCATTATCCACACCCAGAACCATGCTAAACCAATCACTGGACTAATTCAGTTATCACACACCTTTAATCCACATTCTAACACTTGAATCCAGCATCACACCCCTATGATCCAGTCACCTCCCCAAACCACTGCATAGGTGCACATAAGGCCTTGGAGGATATCTAGGTATAAGCCATAACAGGGGGATGTCACCTAAAGGGTATAGGGTTTCTTTCTGAGGTGATAGAAATGTTCTAAAATTGACTCTTGTGATGGTTGCAAATTAAAAGCCACTGGGTTGTACATTTTAAATAAGTGAATTCTACGGCATGTGAACTATATCTCAATTAAACTTTAAAAAAAATGACCATAATACATGATTTCTAGTGTCACTCTCAGCTTTAGTTACACTGTCCTTGTAGTCAGGATGAAAAATAAATACTAAACTGATACTCTCAATTACAATTTTTTATTTCATCTAATTAAAAAAGTCACCTAACAGGGGTTTTGTTGACTTTGGAACATTAAGGCCATTTATCCCACCTGCCTTGTCCAGGTTTGAGGAACCAAAATGTTTCTGTCTTGTTACTCAGTCTATGAGGCCTTCATAATCAAAATTATTTCAGCAGCTAGGGTGGCTCTTGGAGTGCAAGTTATTCAACGTTCATTCCCACCAGCAGGGAACTGCACACATTCCTTCTGCTTAAATCCAATCAGTCAGATCTTGGTTACACGGCAAGTTACTGAGCTTAGTAACTGAGGTGAGTAGCCACACTTATTATATGACCACAGGCACAGCAAGAAACAGGAGGTTCTATTAGTATGGAAAAAGAAAGGGACAGACGTCGAGAGGCAGCTATTCATGTGTCGCCTGGTCCCTGCTGTAGCTCATCAGCAACTTTCCCATCAGTATCCTTGAGTTCCTGTCTCCTTGTCCTCTTGAGATCAGTGTGATCTGCACCCCCGCCCCCCATTGCTGCTCTTACTTTTGACCCTTTGGCGGAAGGTAAGCAATCACAGGGCTTTCACAGCCTGTCTCAATGCAGGCTTTTTAAACTTCAGCTGGGGTTTTGACTCAGATAGTGAAAAAATTTATTCAAAACAATCTTTGAGGTCTCTGATCCATAGAACCTTGTAAGACTTTGGATGTATGTATCACTCTAGCTATTTGCATATAGTTTTGCTCACCAATGTGTTCTTCAAAAAGCGATTTATGAAAAGGGCTTGGTGTTCTGAAACAGGTGACTCAGGACACTGCCACAGATAAAGAAAATTAAGCCTTGTCAGTGGGCAGCGTCTAAAGGGATAATAAACGATAGTGAGGATTTGTTAGTCTTCTTTTAAAGAAAGAGTAAGTTACATTATCCTGTGTACTGAACTGTGCTGTAAATGTTGAGGTTGTTTTCAGCTGAAATAGATAGCAAACAGACTCTATATTGAGGAAGGAATTAGTGATAAGAGACACAAGATTGTTCCCCAAATAAGTAAATGGTGATGACCTCAACGAAAGCATTAAGAATTTTGAAGTGATCATCATTTAGACAGCAAAATAAAAACTAGATGAGAAAATGTAATCTAACATGGAGAGAATTATTGTCCTCCTGTAAATCAAAGCTAAAAGAAGAAAAACAATTTAAAAATGCAATCTGAATTTCAACTGAGTACTCGGAGAACACAGTGGGATGACAGAGTGGAGCATGTGACTAAAAACAATCCAGCAATCAGGGAGAATCTCTTGGCCACTGATTTTGGAGATGTAAAATGAGGAGAAGTCAGCTATTTGGCTGTTCTGTTTCCTGGCACAAAACGCTCTTGAAAAAGAAGAAAAAGCCCTGTGTAGTGGCGCACACCTGTTACCCCAGTTACTTGGGAGGTTAAGGCAGGAGGATTGCAAGTTCTAGGCCAGCCTGGGCAACTTAGTGAGACATCATCTCATAGTAACAAACTAAAGAGGGCTGGGTGTAACCTAGGTTCAACCCCAAAGAGGCTGCAGAGCTTACAGGGTTCAG
>RJWT010052466.1:0-10544 GCA_004365215.1 Cuniculus paca | reverse complement strand
CCTTACACAGTTGTGTATCTTGTATTATATCTGTTTCTCTAATAAACCCTCACTGATACACACACTGAGTAATGACTAACACTATCAAATTAATTTATCCAAAACCACCCATGATTTTCTATATTAGCTAGAATTCGTTAGTGTTACAATTTACAGTTTGTACCCTTTTACCAATATCTCTGTCTTCACCCTAGTTCTAGCCCTTGGTAAACTCTATTCAACTCTATGTTTCTATGAGTTCAACTTTTTTATTCCACATATATAAGTGTTTGTCTTTCCATGTCTTATTTCAATAAATAAAATGTCCTCTGGTTTCATACATGTTGTTGAAAATAGGATGATTTCTCTTTTCATGGCAGAGCAATATTCAATTATGTATATGTATATAAATCCAAACAAAACATTTTCTTTATTCATCTTTCAAATGATACTGATGCTATACTCATATCTTGGTTATTATTACTAATGCTTCAACTAGCATGGGAGTGCAGAAATTTCCTAGCATGTTGATTTCATTTACTCTGGCTATATACATAGAATTGGGATTGATAAATATAATACAGTGGTTTCACTTTAAATTTTTTAGGAATTTTCATACTGCTATCCATCAAGACCGTACTAACTTTCATTCCCACCAACAGTGTAGAAGTTTTCCTTTTTCTTTGCATCCTCACAAGCACTTTCTATCTCTTGTCTTTTTTTAATAGCCATCCTGACAAGTTTGAGGTAGTAGCTCACAGTTTCATTTCTGTAGCCCTGATGATTAGTAATGTTGAATAAATTTTATAAATATTGTTGGTTATTTATACGTCTTCACTGAAAAATATCTGTTCAATCCCTTGCCCCTTTTATATAATATGGCTGTTGTTTTGCTATTGAGTTATTTGAGCTCCTTATACATTTTGTATATTAACCTATTATTTATTTGAGAGATTTCCTTTCCCTATTGATTATTTTTGGCAACCTTGCCAAAGAATATTTGATCATATATGCATGGGTTTATATCTGGGGTCTGTTTCATTTGTCTGTATGTTGGATTTTATGCCAGACCTACATTGTTTTCCATAATTATTTTAGTAAACAAATTTGAAATCAGGTAGTGTGACTACTATAGCATTATTCTTCTTTCTTCAGATTCCTTTGGCTCTTCTGGGTCTACTGACATTCTGGTTTTGATGAGAATTACATCAACTTTGCAGATCGCATTCAGTAATAAAAGCATTTTAACAATACTGATTTTCCCAAGGCTCGAACATGTGACATCTTCCCTTTTGTATCTTGTACAGTTTCTTCATCAGTGTTATCAGTGTAAAGACTTTTCACCATCTTAGCTGTTTATTGCTTAGTTAACAGTTATTTCTAAGTATTTTATTCCTTATGCCAGTGTTATGCTATTGTTAATGGAATTGTTTTTCTTAATTTCTTTTTCAGATAGTGCATTCATAGTATAAAGAAATACAGCTGATTTTTGGAGATTTACTATATACTGGACTTAACTGAATTCATTTATTAGTTCTAACAATTATTACCATATCCTATAAGTTTTGATATGCTGTAGTATTGTTTTTATTTGTCTCAAGAAATTTTTAAAATTCTGTTTTGACTTATTCATTGCTCAGGAGCATGTCATTTCATTTTCATATATTTATGGATTTTTCGAATGTTTTCCTTTTAGTTATTTTTACTTTCATGCTACTGTGATTGGAAAGGATACTGTATATAATTTCAAACCTCTTAAATCTGTTACAAGTTCTTTTGAGAATCAATGTATGATCTAATCTGGAGGATATTTCCTGTGTGCTTGAGAAAAATGTGTGTTTTGTTGTTGTTGGATGGAATGCTCTGTATATGACTGTTAGGTCCATTTTGCCTATTGTGTTATTCAAGTTCACTGTTTCATCATTGATTTACTGTCTGCATGATCTATCCATCTCTTAAAGTGGGTCACTGAAGTCTTTTACTAGTGTATTCTTGCCTGTTGTTCCCTCTAGTTCTGTTAACATTTGATTTATAAATTCAGGTGTTCCAGTATTACATATATATACATATAATATTTGATTTATAAATTTAGGTGTTCCAGCGTTACTCAATATATCTATTGGGTACTGTATCTTTTTGGTATCAGACTAATATAAGTCACACAGAATGTCTTAGAAAGTGTCCCTTCCTCTTCTAATGTTTGAGATATAAATGAAGAATTGGCATGATTTAGTATTTAAATGTTTGATAGCATGGTAACAGTTACTAGCTAAACCATCTGGGATTTCTTTGTATTAATTTCTTTGTATTCACTCCCTACTTTCATAGGTTTTTTTTTGACATGTTTTGTCCTTGAATATAATTTGTTGCTTTCTTCCGAGGAGCTCCATCATTGCCTTCATCTTAAATACATCTCCTGGCTTCCAGCACAGACCCTTCAGCCTTTCAGTGCAGATCCTTCAGCCTCCTGATATGGACTCTCAAAGGACAACACACTGAGCTCCAAGACTTTGACTGTATCTTTCAGATATCCAGCACCCAGGCAGACCTCTTCTACATCTGACTCGGTGAGTGGCCATTGTAAGGCAATCTTGTAAATTCTTATATATTTGTATATCTTGCATTGAATCTGTTTCTCTAGTAAGCATTGAATGATGCAAACAGCAATATTATACACCTTGGTAAATATTTTATTTATTTCCCTCCTTAAATAGAATATCACAAAACATATCTAATTTGAGTCTATATCTTAAATAATACTAGAAATACTTTTAATTTTTTCTAAAAATTATTAAGAGCTATTTATTTATTAGCTTACTTAGACCTCACACATTACACAAAGAATGTTTTCAATATTACTACTTAGTCGAAGATGGGAACCTGTAAAAATATCAAGAAAACATGTACCAGTGTGATAACTGCAGAACCACAGGTACTTGCTTTCTAGGAGTTGTTAGAAGGTGCACTCTAACATTTTACATTTTGGCTAAGCCAGAATCAATTAACATTGGGCAGTTAGTAGTTCAAGAGACACATGTGTGATGTGATCAGTGATTCATACTGTTAAAACTGTTAAGTGATCAGAAGTGTGCTCACATATCTGCTACTTCTTTTGTTATTTCTCTCTGCTTTTCAGATGACATCGTCATCAAATTGATAGCAGTGGACAATCCAAATAAATGATTAACTGTCATTTGAAATTCTTTAAAATAAAGTGAGGCTCTAGTTTTTCTTTCTGAGATAACAGCTTGAAGAAAAAAGGTTAGCTCACCAAATCTAAATGCTGGTCTTGAGTAATGGAGGTATATGTGTGGTTTTGGTGCCTTTGTCTCCTTTGTAACATAGTACTTCCTGGCTCACATTCTGTGATGGATATCAGGGCAATGAACATAGAATAAAATATATATAAGAGCATCTTCTTTTTATAGTACTGTTTTCCTTTTCATATAAGAAACATATGAAAGGAGCATGATAAGAAGCTTTCTTACTTCCCACCATAAGTCATGTGTTGTAATAAACAAAGGACAGTAAAAAAAGAAGTTTTAAAGTGGGTGTGGTGGCACATACCTGTAATCCCAGCACTTTGGAGATTGAAGCAGGAAAATTATCACTGAGTTCAAGGCCAGTCTAAACTACATAGTAACACTCTGTTTAAAAAATAAATAAATAAAAAGTACAAAGCAAAAGCAAATAAACTTTGTGTTTTCATATGTGCTATGGTTTAGATTTAGAATGTCCCCCCCAAAAGGCTCACTATACAGAAGTTAAGTTTTTGGAAGGAGATTAAATCATTGAGTGGGGGGAAGCGATATTCACCAGTATATGAAACCACTGAGGAATTCAAGACCGTGTGAGCTGATAGAAGGTAGGAGGAACACATCTCTCTTCCAAGCATCTCCCTTCACCCTCTGCATCGTAATTACCTTGAGTTGAGTATGTTTTCCTCTTTCACACCTCCCAAGATGCAGCTTCTACCTTGGAGCCAGCCAACTATGAGTTGAAGGAGGGGGGTATTTTGTCTCAATGATGAAAAAAATGAGTAAGATAATATTGAAAATAATTTTCAGTTTTTGTCCAGTTGTTGATGAGGTTAAAGTTATTCTAAAAGTGGATGAGTTTGTTCTGTACACTAGAAAGCATTCTGGTCTCAAAGAGTAAATATGATTGCTGTTATTCTACTTTCTGACCAATTATCAGTTGTAAAGATTTGACATTTTCAAATTTTATAGATGTATTTTTATTCTACTTATGTCCAAATAAGCATCTTTGTAACTGAAACAGTATGTGGTTTAAAAAAACAACAACAAGAGTGATATAATTATGTATAAAATGAAAAATATAATAGGGATTCTGTCTGAATAAAAACAATATAAATCTCATTACTTATTGCATTTAAGAATATGAAAAGACGCATTATGATGAAAACTATAATTTAATTGTGCAGCTAAGTAGCAGTATTTCTTCCCAAGCAGTCAAGTAGACAATTTAAGAAAAAACTGATTATATCCTTAGAAATTAATCAGTAATCTATGAGAATGAGAAAGGAGAATATGATTATGTTACTAGATTCTCTGTAACCAAAAGGGTAGCTATTTCCTTAAATAAGATTTACAAGCAAGCAAGATAAAGAAGTGTATGAAGACAGAAGAAGTAAACAGATTCTACGGAGAGGACTATTAAATATGAATAAGGTATAAAAGCAGCAAACAACCACTCAGACAAAAGACTTGCCTTTGGAATTTCACTTAATTAGAATATAATATTGCCTGTAAAGACAAAAACTAAAATATTTCAGACAACAAAAGACAGAATGATTCTCCAAGTCTATAGGGTCAGACAAAACTCTCAAGACCTATGTTCCAGCAATGCAAGCAGCATATGAATCAGTCTAAGAAATTTCATTTTACAGAATGAAATATCTTCAAAAATTGTCAAATTGCCAGTAAGATTTCATTAAGATAAGAATTTTTGGTAACATAATGCAGTTCTTTGTAGTATTACAATGCAACCGATTATTCCTTCCAAGTAGGTACACAATGACCTTAGAAATTAAGGTTGACAACAGTGAATGCCTTTGAAAACTTCAGGAGTAGTGCTTGGCAAACACCTATAATTCTTTAAAGAGTTTCTCTTTCTCCTGTCTCTCCTATGCCTCTCATCTGAAACTAATTTATGTTTTGCACACAGAGGACTTGAAAGATTAATTTCTTATTTATTCCACTATAAAATGAATAACAAGTCATCTTATTATTGGTTTCTGTCATCTTGTAAGGATTCCTGGGGTGAAAAAAAATGCCTTACTAAATAAGCTACATTTTCTCAATTTTATATTCAAGTGGAATTTATTTATAACACTCTTTCTGAAGAAGTGTAAGAACTTTAATTAGAAAAGAAATTTAGTTCATGTAATTTTGGCAAATGTATAATTTTATATAGTGGGTCCTTTATTTGTTTGTTTGTTTGTTTGTTTTGTTTTATACCCCCTAAAAAATGTGGTTACATAGCTGAACTTAAAGTTCAAGGAAGAACTGGCATTTCCAGCCTAGTGCATAAACTTAGAGTGAGCAAATCAATTCAACAGAAAAGTAAGGTCACCTCACTCAATAAGCTGAGTTTGTTTCTACCTTGAATAAGTAAATAAATCACTTCATACTGTTAATGAGTATACATAGTGCTACAAATAAATTTATAAGAGCCTAAATGATCAACCAAAGTGAAAAAGACAGCTTGACAAATTTAAGCACCTGCGCCAAAGGAAAAACAATCATTTAAGCAAATATCTTTCAAGAAATGGTTCAGACTTAATGACTGCATGTGAGCTTCAACTGAATGCCCAGATGCCGCAAGTTTTTGCCTTGTTGGTAGAGTAAATTCTGAAATTCTTGAGTAGCAACAGAAGCAAGCGACAGAAAACAAATTAGTAAAGAGTCTAGATGGTTTTGTATTTTGCTACACATGATTTTATAGGTTTCGGATTCAGGAAAATGTGTTTTTATTAAATACTCTCTTTGTTGAAATGGTTGTCAAGCTAAAAGTTACAGAATAAGAAATTAATAAAAGGAAGATTTGATTTTGCCCTCCAACAACTGTCAGAGCAAACAAGCAAAGTAAAACTAAAATCTAAAAGCATCATTATCTACCTAACATGAGAAAATTTCTTCAATTAAAAAAAACAAAAAGAAAATACTCACCAGGAACAGTTTCGGTTAAATTTTTATGCTGTTCAGATACCATCTGATAATCAGGTACGTGGCAAATATAATATTTTAGCTTTAATATATACCATATACACACATATATATTTAGCATATTATATATAGCATATTAGGGTTAAAATTCTGTATTGTATATAATTCAATATACATAGTTTAAGCTAAAACTGATTTTTCAGTCATAGAAAGAATGAGTTTGGAAGCCCTTTGGAGGATTATTTTGGCTATTGAGCCAAGCAGGAATATGAATTATGGGCTTCAAAAAGTGTCATTTCAGGTCTGTCATACTTGATGAGAAGAGGGTGTGATGGCTCAGTAGAAGATCACACTGTGGAGTGGAACACAGATCTGGTGAAATCAATTAGCTGTCATTTACTACCACATTGTCAATTACCTAACCTGCTATTAACCCAGGATCTGTGCTATCTTTAAAAGAGTATTTACATGTTAAAAGCTTACCTTTTTCTTTAGTTTCCCTATTGAATTATAAGTTCACTATCAACACAAGAGCAGAGCAGTGTGTTTCTTTCATATATACTAATGGCACGATAGGATTGCAAAGAACTGATTTTATAAATCCTTGATGAATGGAAAAACAAAAACAAATATATATATATATACATATATAATTATTTATCTCAGTTTTCTTTCTTATTACACTGTATACAGGAAATACCATATTGTATTCATTATCATTTTTCTAGTGTCTAGCATTGTGCATGAGTAAATAATAAACATTTCTGAATGATATATAGTTATATTGCTTGTTTTTGTGCAAAAGAGAAGAGGAAGGAAGGAAAGGATGGAAGGATGGGGAAGGGAGGGAAACAGAAGGGAGGAAAAAGAAAGGGAAGGGGAGGGAGGGAGAGAAAGGAGGAGACAGAGACAAAGAATATTCACTCCTCAAAATACTGGTACATCCTTTATGCCGGTAAAACTTAGTTGTTTAGACAAGTGTAGTAACAGGATGCTTTTGCCTGTACAAATGTATTTCCAGGGGGAAAATGTTAGCTTCTCTTCCATGGAGATACTTAGTGGCGTAATGGTATGATCAGTAGGTGGCAAATAGAAATACCTAGCACATTTGCTCCAGGAGAGTCACTGGGGTCATTAGACAGTTTAAACCTTTGAATGAAGAGGCTAGCAAAGAGAGTTCTAGCTAGAGGTGCTTTTGTTGAGTCAAAGAATTAAAGAAGTTCACCACTCAGTGATAATGCAGAGCGATTAGAGGGGCCTGCCAACACAAGCTAGCAGAGGATATCTGCCCTGCTCCTGTGTCTGAAGCCCCCTGAGTCAGAACAAACCCTCCTACATCAGCTTATGAGGTTAATTTTAGCTTTATGTCTCTGCCATGATCTTTGTACTGGAAGGGAAGGATTTTAAATTAGTTTTGTGGATTAAATGTGATTTAGAGTGAATTTGTGTTTGCATCCTCAGAGGATTTCAGAAAACAGACTTGCTTAATAAGTGGAAATAATAAGTAAATAAAATGAACAATTGAATTTCTACCCTCTAGCTAAGAATTTATATATCTGCTTCTGACCAGCTGATAGAAATGAAATAATTAGCCCTCTAATGGAGTACTGTGGTTCTATGAATGAACTATAGATTAAGAATAGGTCTAATTTTAGCCATACAAAAGTCTAGTGTTAAGTGCAACGTACATTAATTTTTATAAAAGATTGCAGTCTCCTCTAGCCAACATGTTGTGAGCAATCCAAAGTATACCGTTTATATGGAGGTCCTTAAGGTGTAGACAATATAATAACATCTACCAAAATCTTATTTAAAATAATTTAAGAGTTGTTCATTTAAGTAATGTCTCAAATTTTCAATATCACAAGTTATATTAATCATTCTGTAATTATTAGAGCAAAGATAGACTTCTTAGTTTTTAATTTTTAAAATTTTTAATTTTTTATTAATACATATTTGTGGTACATAATGATCACATTGCTTGTGGGGAGCTGGCATCTCTACCTAATACATCTCAGAACTTTTTCCATCACTTTCCCTCACCCCCTTCCCCCATCTCTTGGTCCCTTCCCGTTTGCAGAAGCTCTATCTCTTTATTTCCTATTATTCATTTTTTATTTTGCTCTTCATTAATCTTTTGGGGTTCTTATATAAAAGAAATCATGTAACATTTAAACCTGTATGTCTCATTTATTTCACTTAATGTTATGATCTCAAGGTGTATCCTTGTTCCTAGAAATGAATTCAGTTTACCTTTCTTTATGGCAGAGTAGTACCACATTTTCTCTATTCATTCACCTGATAACACACACATAAGGCCACTTCCAAGGTTTAGGTAGTATGTGTTGTGCTGCTACAAAATTGGACATGTATGCAGCACTGTGATAACGATGTTTTAGCTCATTTGGGAAGAGATCTAGAAGGGGAATATTTGGAGCAAGTGGTATTTCTATTTTTAGTTTTTTGAGGAATCACCATACTGACTTCCACATTAGTTGCACCAATCTATACTCCCACCAAAAATACAAAGGTTTCCTGTTCCTGCAAAGCTCCACCATTTGTTATTTGATTTCTTGATAATAATCATTCTTTATGGAGTGAGATGAAACCTTAGTGTTGTTTTAATTTTCATTTCTCTAATGGACAGAGATGTTGATATTTTTCATATATTTATTGGCCCTTTGCACTTTTTTCTGTGAATTATGCTGTTTATTTCAATTGTCCATTTTTGACTGGGTCTTTTATTTGAGGGCTCTATTTTTTTTAAGTTTTTTCTATGTTCTAAGTATTAGTCCTAGAACCTTGAATGGCTGGCAAAATATGTTTTCCATTCTGAAGGTTATCTCTTCACTATTGTTTCTTTTGCTGCTCAGAGCCTTTTAATTTGATATAATGCCATTTGATATGATGCTGCGGTATTTCCTGTGTTTTTGAGGTTCTTTTCAGAATGTCCTTACCTACATCTATGTCTCCCAAAGTTTTACCTATTTTATCTTATATCAGATTAATTGTTTCTGGTTTAACATTTAGAATTTGATCTACTTTGATTTGTCATTAAAGTAATACTTGTAGTTCAAAAATTTTGTTTTTAAAAATTGTATTGCTTAGGAAAAGACTTGAGTAGGCTTGACTTTATAACATTAATGTTACTGGATTTTGGGGTGCTGGAGTCTCCATCTGAAGATGGTTTCTAGGTTCTTTCAGTCCCAAGCAAAGAATTGATCCAGACAAGTGCAAATGGTAGCAAAGTTTCATTAAAGATAGGAAAAGAAACAAGTTCTGCAGAGTAAGTTTGAGCCAAAAAAAAACAGGAAAAGGAGCATATGCTGAAGCATGAGAGAGGGTCACATGCAACACAGAACACAGTGACGAAAATGCAATGTGGACTGTCATTTTTGGATCTCCCACTCCTCAAGCTGAAGTCAGGTCTAAGGCACCCTATGGAAGACCTGCTTGAGTTCTCATGAGATATCCCCGTGCAGGGCCTTAGGAACTGTTCTGCATGTGTGTCCTCGGATTTTGTAATTACCAAGTCACACTGGCTTCTCAGCCAGCTTTGCCATGACCTCAGCTCCTGTTTCATTAATTTAAATACTTTGCTTTGAAATGTAATTATAGATTTTAAAATACAAATAATAACAACCAGCCAAAAGCTTATACAGAGAAGTTTTTTATTTACTTAAACTTCTAAAAGTTACAGGGTATAAAGCAATCTGGCACAAAAGAAACACTAGCCTTAAGTAAAATGGATTGGTACTATTTTCCTATATAAAATGTGAAATAGGATTGGTTTTCAGAAGTTTCATATTTCTTTGCCAAACATGTATTTTAAATCCCGTAACACACTGTGTAGTTGCCTCCCCCTCATGTATCTTCTGATCCAATTGGTGTTAAAACAGACTATTAACAAATAAACAAAATCTGCCCTTACTATTTTCTAAATAAGTCCTATTCGGTAATTTGTTTCCTTCTATTTGCAAATGGTACTCAATACAGTTGTCAAAACAATCCCTGACTACCATTGCTTAAAACCAATGTAACACCATTTCACCTGGCTGACCAAGTATAACTATTATTCTTAGAGTTCATTATTAGTAATAAACTTCCTGAAAAACTGCCTGGGTTTTAAAATAAACTGTGACATACATCTGAATTCAATGGTTAACGTGAAAATCCCACACAACTCTAGTATACCTAATTTATCCCCTTAATGATTAAAATGCTTATCTTATTTGCAAGCATAAACTACATCAATAGTCCTTTGGGAACATTAGGATATACAATTTAATACATATTTTTCCAACTGCAGTATTTTAAGGCTACCTTTTTTTCTGCCTTCTCATTTCCTCTGAGGAACTATCCAGGTCTTGGCCACAT
>RJWT010052465.1:0-10568 GCA_004365215.1 Cuniculus paca | reverse complement strand
TCAAGGACTCCCCATCACTAATGCACCCCTTATCCTCAAACTACTAGAGGCAACACATACCCCAAAATAGGTAGCAGTCATTCACTATAGGGGACACCAAACACCATCAGACCCTACTTCTCAGGGTAGCATCTTTGCTGACACACAGGCCAAATTGGCTGCACAATGACCATATCCTTCTTGTGTTCTCCCCCTTATCCCAAATGTTTTGCCATCACCTCAGTATTCACCTACAAAACTACAATTCATTCACAAAACTTCCTATAGCCAAAACACTCAGGGATGGATTTTCTAAGGATCAAAACTTCTTCTCCCAGATCAACAAGCCTTAAACATCATCACTAGCCTACACAGCAGCTTTCATGTAGGTACCCAGGATCTATATAAACTTCTAACTCCAATCATTACCCATCCCTCTTTAAAAACCCTCATTTGCCAAGCCACCCATAATTGTCATCTCTGTGCCAAGACCTCTCCCCAGGGACATTTACCTCCTCCCTCTTTCCCAACCTATCAACTTTATGAACACACTCCAGGAAAAGACTGGCAGGTAGATTTTACACACATGCCCCATCATAAGACCTAAAAATACCTTCTTACTTTTGTCTGCACTTACTCAGGGTAGAAAGAAGCTTTTCCCACTGCCTGAGAGACTGCAGACATAGTTTCTAAAATTCTTATACAAGAGATTATCCCCCAATTTGGCTTACCCCAAACTATCCAGTTGGAAAATAGTCCACGTTCTATCTCTCAGATTATTGAACAGGTATCCCTGAACCTAAACATCATTTGGCATTTACTCATACCATACCACCCACCATCCTCAGGAAAAATAGAAAAAGGCAGTCTTCTAAATACACACCTCACCAAGCTCGTCCTAGAACTACATCTACCTTGGCCTCAACTCCTCCCCTTAGCCCTCACCCAACTCAGGGCACTTCCCTGAGTACCCACTTTCCTGAGTCCTTTTGAGCTCATGAAACATAGACCCTTCCTGCTTCCCAACTTACCTGCCCCACAAAACCTTCCCCTATCACTGACTATAACCCAATCCTCTCCTTTCTTAGACATCTTCTATGACAATATGCCAATCTATGTCTCCCACAATCAATAGATAACCCAAAACCAGAACATCCTATAACTCCTGGAGATTTAATATATCTCAAATACTCTAAGCCCACAGGATTTCAACCAAAGCGGACAGGACCTTATCTGGTCAACTTCATGACACAACAGCAGTCAAGGTTGCCAGTCTTTCATCTTTGTTTCATATCACCCAGGTTAAACATTGCCCTGACACTCCTAACCCCAAAACCTCCATTTCCAGACTGGTTATCACACCTTCTGTCCCTTGCCCATCTTTGACTCACATGCCTCTAAATTTTAATGTTCTGTTACTCAATACTCCTCCTTGCTGTTTTTCTACCACTGGTCTTCATATTTGCTGTTGTGCTCTGGATAGTCTCCCTTAGCAACACTAAGATGACCATTACCCTTCTGTTCCTTGACACAATTCTGGGCATAACCACTCTTGTTTGCCTAAAATCATCATGATGGTAAGGATATTAGCTCTCATATTCCCCTCCCCTCTAATTTCTATACAAATTTCACTGACCTCACAGCCCCTTCCCTTCACTTTCCAAATCTCCAGGATTTGGAATTTTCTAATTCACGAGATATAGTGAAACTATACACATCCCAATGAAATCAAAATCACTCGACTTATGCAAAATTTGGCCTTACCCTTATTGTGAAAGTTTTTGAGGAGAAAAACATCCATACCTCCTCATGGCCAGAGTGACCTCAGTGACAAAAAAACCTCCTGCTCTGACCCCAAACACTTTTATTGCCCCACAAGGGGCTATGAGACTATTGGGGTCTGGGGTTCAGGTCCTACGAACATTTAGAAACAACAGGACCCCTGACTTAAGGTTTCCCAACCCCTTTCCATGTTCTACAACACACCAGGCTCCTGTAACCCTATCAACTTGATGATCAGACAACCCTCTTAAACCTCTTGGCTGACAGGACCCACCTGGGGATCAGAACCTGTTACAGGGACAGACCCAGGAGTTGATATGAATATAAAAAAGGTCCCAAAACAAAAAAGATACCTATTCTTAACATTTCCACCTTTAACTCACCCCCATCCCTTCCCTCTTCATATTACCCTTCCACTATTCCTCAATTACTAAATTACACATATGCCCATATATGGTCTTCCAATCACACAGGCTGAACCCAATGCTGGCTCCGTCTCCCACTCAACCAAACCCTATATATGGCCCAACCAATCACATGGGCCCCTCCCAACTTAGCCAACAGACAATTCTAAACCTGTAGGCCCACTACTACTCTCCCCATTCTCCACTTCCAATCCCTTTTCTTGCCTTGATCATAATAGTTCTTCTGGCCCCCAAGTAGGTAACTGGGCTAATTGCTCGAAGTACACTTTTCCTCCCAACCTCAGTAGGCCTAGCTGTCCCCCATTGGGTTTCCTTTTCATATGTCCCAAGGGGGCAAACACATGCCTTCTGAGTTCCTGGTCTAGCTCCTGCATGGCAGAATTTCTCAGCCCACACATCTCCTTAGCCGTTCAGAGACAAATACAACAAATGTAAAATGGCAAAACTAACACCATTCCTTTATGAGCTAACTATACAACTAAGAGAGCAGTCCATATTCCACTACTTTTTAGTGTGGGAGTCTCCTCTATTGTGGGGTCCAGACTTGGGGTGGGAGGGGTCTTACATCCTTTTATTATTATTATCAAAAACTCTCAAATGAGTTTACCCAACAGCTCAATGAGGTGACAACTTCAATACATACACTCCAAAACCAAATTAATTGCCTGGCAGCAGTAACCCTCAAAAACTGCTGAGCCCTTGATGTCTTCACAGCAGAAGAAGTGGGTACCTGCTCCATGCTGGGAGAAAAATGTTGTTTTTTGTCAATCAATCAGCAATTGTTATGGATATGGTAAAACGTATCAGAGAATACATAGAGAAAAAACCAAAAAAAAAAAACCAAGACTCCCAGTTTTCCTCTTGGCTACCTGGGAGTCCTGGATGCCTTATATTCTTCCTCTATTAGGACCACAAATAACGTTTATTACCTTCCTGCTTGTGGCACCCTGTCTTTTTAAATTTCTTACCAGGTTTCTTCAATCCAGAATACAGGCGTTCACTATCAGAGAGCTACTTGTCCTGGCTGAGACCCCTGGCACCAGCTTCTAACCCATCATCCTGAGAAGTGCAACCACCCCTTTCATGATGCCTCTTGTCAGCAGGAAGCAGTTTAAGAGAGTTGTTGCCCCATAACAACAAAAACACGGCACTGATAGGTTCTGCTTATATGAGACTCTGCCAGGCTCAGTATGGCACCTGTCCAACATGACACTGGGCTCTAAAACAACAGCACATCTCTCCTACACTAACTTCCATGTTCATTTTTTGGTCCCAAAACAATAAATTTTTTGCCTCCCTTTTGCATGTGCACCAAAGGTCCTCCAAATCCCTGCCAACACCGCACACTCAGGTAGTCTCCGCTTCCTGAACCAAAAGGTCCTCCAGTCCTCTCTGGACATAGCGACCTGTCCACTCACATCATCTCCACCCCATCCCAATCCCATAAAAATGACTCACCTTTACAAGAGCTCTGCAAGCACCTCCCAAGGAATTCAGTTATTCAGCTTAATGGCTTACAGCTCTTTCCAAATCTAGAACACACTCATGAGATTGATGGATATCAAATATCATCTACTAATGGTAAAGCAGGAATGAAGAAAATAATATAGGCTTGCAGCCAAAGTGGTTTTTTTTTTCCCCTGAACTGATATTATATACCTTGCCAGTGTACCTATCAGATGGTCCCCCAGTGCTTATTTATTTTTTTCAATGTCAAGATTCAGGGATCAAGAATTGAGGTATAAAGCCATAATATTCAAGGACTGACCCTGTTGGGCAGAAAAACATAGGAAGAGCCAAGAAAGAAATGGAGAAAACAGTGGACATTTCCTTAGCGACAATTCCCCAATTCTGTGAAAGTGTTTCTAGAATTATAGAAAGAGACAGCTTTACCTCACCTGAGGGTTCAAGGCATCTCTCACTGTACACAGACAGAATGGTTTTCACACCATAACCCACATATGGTGAGAGGGAAATACGGTGGAAGATGACTGTCCTCCACCCATTCTCATTTTTCTCCAGAGCCCACAAAGAGAGGAATGGGGAAGTAGGCTGACCCAACAGCCTACACAGACCAGTCACTCCATACCAATAATTCATCAGACTCAGTTCTTCAAGCAGGATGCAGTTATAGTGGACGCAGAGATACCCGATTCCCTATTAAGGAAGACTCTGCCACCCAACGGTCGCAATTGCCAACAATAGTGACCAGCTGGTATATATTATACAGTCTGTCTGAGCTTCAGAGAGGTTCTCCACCTGACTTCACGCCTGTCACACCAGTGACTGACTGAACATGGAAATACAATTTTGGCCATCTTGGACAGCTCTGCTGTGCAATATTTGTCCCAGAGCATCCTTGCAGATTTCCTGAGGTGTTCTTGGGTCAGTATTGTAGTTTATATTTCCTTTCATCTGCTTCTTCTTCTTCCTTTTATAGATACTCATCTCTGCAAAATATATTGCATCCCAAAATATTTTTCATCCTTCCATCCACTTCCAGCCAACCCTTCCTGTAACATACTAATGGGCAAATGAAGGTTTAATTAATCAAAAACATAAATTTACCCTTTTACCTTCCCAAAGAAGACAGCTTCTAGACCAGCTTTCATAAGGAGGCTCCTTCTGCTTTGCCAGCGTTTTGTACCTCAACTTCATTGCCTTACTGTGATTTCACATTACCATCTCCTCTTCAAGACTTTCAGTTTGGTGGCATAACTCACCTCCTTCAGAAAAATTTCTTTCATTCCACAGGAGGCTATTCCATTCCTAGATGCATTCTGTATTTGTTACCACAGGCAAAGCTATGTGACTTTCCTGTCAGGTGATTTCCAAGACTCTCCTCTGCTGTGTACCATCCATCTGTGAGAATGAAAAGCAAAAAAGCTTGGGTTCAAAGTGTGAGCTAGAGTGAAACTAAGCGCTCTAAACCCTGTTTGGGTTTCCCCTAAAAAGAACTGTGACCTTGCCCTTTTACCTTGCCCACTGCCTAAAATAGAAACATTCCTTTCCTTGTGAGCCAAACATGGTCTAACCTAACAATGGGAAACAATTATCTCCTATCAACATGGGGTCACTCTTCTCTCTCCTAGAACAATAGCTATATTTCTTATCCTGTTTGACCTGAAACACACAGAAGAAATGGTGCCAGTTTTCAGTGGTTGGTCCCTATACTATTCAAATGGAGTCAGCTGTATGCCTTCCTAGTTAAACTCTTTCTAATTAAAAGAAACTGGCAGGGAATGGGGAAGCTTCTAAATTCCCTGCCACTCTGGGATCAGAGCTAACGTAGACAGAGGACATTGCACACTGCCTGAATCACAATAAGTGCAATTTAATTTTTTTATTTTAAAGGGAATAAAACAGAACAATAAATGAAACAAAACAAAACAGTAATAGGACAGTAGGCAATCCACTATCATCACCACATTGCACATCGTTATCCTCCAAATAGTTGCTCAGACTACTGGCCCCAGGCTTGCAAAGTCGATCAAACAACACACATGTCAGATTGCTTCCCTACTTCAGTTATTCTCATCTCAGCCTGTATCACGTCCGGTTGCTTATGGGGGAAGGGGGCTGCAGGGGGTGGCTTCCTTGCTCATTCTCCCTGGCAGGCAGGGCTGCCACCAGCACACGGAGGCGGGGTGGGCTACATGGCTTCCTTGTTGTTTTTCCCTTGTCAGCAGGGCCACCACTCTCAGGTTTATTTTTTTGCTGGATTCCTGAATTAGCTCTTTCCATGGGCTTCAAGTCTCAGTTCAGATCCTTCCTAGGTCCTTGGGACACAGCTCCATCTTCCTTCTCTTTCTCACGTTGTTTTATTCCAAGACCTAAACACTGAATCTTAGAGAGGTTATTTCTCTGCTGCTCACCATTCCGCCATCTTCCTAGAAGCCCCAATTTAATTATTTTTTGTTTTTCAAGGTGAATAGGTCAAGCTGACTCCATTTGCCAATGACATGATCTCACACAGGAAATTTTAAGAAATTCACTAAATAAAACCTTTTAGGATAAATAAGTTCAGCAAAGTTGCACGATACAAGATCAATATACAAAATTCAACAGTGTTTCTGAACATTTGAAATGAATGTACTGAAAATGAAGTTAAGAAAACAATTGTATTTACAATAGGACCAAAAAGATAAAAATACTTAGGAATACATTTAACAAAAAGGTATAAAACTTATACTTAAAAATACAAATCTTATTAAAAGAAATTAAAGAATATGTACACTGAAAATAAAGACAGCTTGGACACATCCAGACATAAATGCCTACATTGTCTTCTAGGAACAGCCTCCATGCTTTTCACTATTAATTCTTATGGCTTAGAACCTGTCTTTTAAGAATGAGCATGAGCAGAAGCTAGGTCACCTGGTCAACTATGTCACAAGCTCAAAATCCCTGTAAGGAACAGGTGCCCCTTCTTGTCATCCAGTCAGAAAGCAGCTCCCTTCTTTTAAATTCTTCATTATCAGTCAATCAGGGAGACAGATTTGACCCTTTAGCTCCTGACCTCCTTATTAGTTGGCTATTCAAGAAAGCTTTTTCTTTTTGCAATACTTCAGTGTCATTTTTTCAGTATCTATGTGCATTGGGCAGCAAGCCCTCGCTTGATAACAATCTCAGGTTCATGAATTGGAAGACTTACTATTATTAGAGGAGTGGGGGACAGTGTCTCACTATGGTTCAAACTGGCCCTGAACTTGCTATGTAGCCCAAGCTAGCTTCAAGCTTGTGATTTTCCTGCCCCAGGCTCCTAAGTGTTGGGATTAAGGTTGTGCACTACCACACCCAGTTGGAAGACTTAATATTATTAAGATGGAAACACTTCCCAAGTTGATCTACCCCCATCAAAATGCCAGGGAGGTTCTTCAAAGAGATTGGCAATCTGATCCTAAAATTCATGTGGGAATACAAGAGATCAAAAATAGGCAAAATAACTTTGAAAACAAACAACAAAGTTGGCAGACTCACATTTCTGAATTTTGAAACTTACTACAAAAGCTATAATAATTAAGACAGTGTGGTACTGGTATCAAGTTAGACATATGAGTCAATGGAGAGTTTAAAAATAAATCCTCACATGTATAGCCAATTGATTTCCAACACAGGATTCAGGATCACTCAGTGGGAAAAAGTCTTTTCAATAAACAGTGCTGAAATACCTGTAATTCTAAAAGAAAAAGAAAAAGAAAAGAAAAGAAAAAAAGGAAAAATAAATTGGATCCTCTTTGTACTATATACAAAAATTAACTCAAGATCAGAGGCCTAAGACTACAACTTCTCAGAAGAAAAAGTTGTAAACATATAAACCTTGGATTAGCCAGTGATTTCTTAGATATGATACCGAACAAAAGGAAAACATATCATAGATTCAAAGGAAAATAAAAAACACTTACAACTTAATAAAAAAAGATAAATAATCCAATTTTCAAATGGACAAAGGATGAAAAGATATTTTTTTCAGGGAAAATATGCAAACTGCTGATATGTACATGAAAAAATGCTCAGATCATTAGCAATCAGAGAAGTCAAAACCACAATGAGATGCCATTTAATACTCATTATGATGGCTAAGATAAAAAGATCACATATTCACAAGTATTGGCAAGAATGTAAAGAAATTAAAGCTACTATACCCTCATAGTAGAAATGTAAAATGGCATTTTGGCAGTTCCTCAAATGATTAGGCATGATCCATCAATTCTACTCTTTGGTATACATCCAAGAAAAACTGAAAAGCAACCATGCCCTATATAAAACCTGGTATGTGAATGTTCACAGTAGCATTACTCATAGTAGCCAAAAACTGGATAAAAATGTCTATCAATTAATAAATTTTTAAAATGTGATATATTAATGCATTAGGATGTTATTCAGTCATAAAAAGGTGTAAAGAACACACAGCAATGTAAGTGTATCTTAAAAGCATCATACCAAATAAGAGAAACGAATCAAAAAGGGCAACACATGGTATTTTATGGTTTATTATATGAAATGCCCAGAATAGGTAAATCTACAAAGAAGACAAGTTACTCTTTTCCTAGGGCTGGGGTGATACCTCAAGGGTTTCTTTTAGTGGTGATGAAAATGTTTTAAAATTTAAAAAAAAGAAAATATTTTAAAATTGATTGGGGCGATGGCTGCACAACTCTCTGAATGTACCAAAAACTATTGAATTATATTCTTTAAATGATTGAATTGCATGATATGTGAATTACCTTTCAAAGAATGATTTTTAATGATGAATTTCTGAAACCGAGTAAAGGGAGAGTGTGAATATAAATAAGTTTATTGACTGAAATAAAAAATTTGAAGAAATTCCCAACTGCAAACATTCACTTTTCATGGAAATAGAAGGGCAAAACCACCTGCCAGGAAGGAGTTAATAATCAGGCAATGATGCAACGGAGGCCCACATTGCAGAGGTGGCACAGTTCCCAGCTGGTGACAAGTTCCAAGTTGTGTCATGACAGAGGGCAGCTAAGGTGGAGTGAAGGGAGAGGTGCCAGTCGCCTGGAAGTCACGAAGCTGAATAAGCATCTGAAGTACTTATTAAATTGGATCAAAGGATTACTTTTCTTGCTAGCACTATATCAGACATAACTTTTAAGACTCTTGGAAATTATCACTGTGTTTGCCACAGGCAAATTTTAATTTTACTCTCTAAATTCAGGGATGGGTGCATGCCTGTGAAAGGAGACTACATTTAAGTAACATCTTATAGCTGCAGGAGAAAAAGAAAGGAAAAGTAAAATGTATTTTCTAACTACACCATAATTGCACTAAGGATAAAAAACTATGTAGTATAATAAGCTTCTAAAAATTTGGAAGTAAAACAATGAATACATAAAACAACAAATAAAATACTAGTCACCCTTATCTTATCTACAGTTTCAAATGCTGATTTATGACCTTTTCCTTTTGCATCCCCAAAGTCAGTGTAGTCAGCAGAAAGATTTCTGGGATTCCCAAAGTTTTTTTTCCCCCTCAACATCACCTTTGACCCAGTGAGTTTTCCAGGTCCCAACTCATCTTTCCAGAGAAGCCACCATTTTCTCTCACCAATGGGGTCCCTATCCTCCCCCATTTTCCAATATGGTATGGAGCTGAGGAGGATCCCTCCAGTTCCGTTGTCCCTAACAATCCCCTCTACTAAGACACACAGTAACAGTGAGTTCAGAACAGGATGTAGAAACCAGTGTAGTTATATTAAGCGCACAAGAATTTAATAAAAGGAATTGGATATTTATAAGTAAACTTGAATGGCAGATGGAGTAGGCTGTCCATTGGGCTTCCAGGGAATAAATTCCAGGAGAACGCAAACCTGGTTGTCCAGGCAGCTACTGGCTCGGCAGCAATCAGGCTGGTGAGCAACCAACAGGCCAACATTGGAACTGTTGAGTCCATGAACACGTAAGCGTAGCTGTGATCCAGGGATCAGAAAGTCAGGATCAGGAAGTTACTGCTGCCACCCCACAGCTATCTCTCAACACCCATAATGCCAGTGCCTAGGATTAGAACACCACTTCAGAAAAACCTCAAGAACTTGGGCACTGTCCAAGACCTCATTTACTAGCAGAAGAAGCAGTCAAACATTAGAAAGGTGGTAGCTTCTGTTTCACTTTTACTTTCCATGTTTAAACCAAATTGAATTTAATAAATTCACCCAGGAGAATCAGGGAAATGAGGTTTCTAGCTTTCCAGCTTCTACAGTACAGGGCAACACCAAAAAGCTAAAGGTAACTATTAAGTACCAAGCAACTCTACCCAACACACAGCACACAAAAAGTGTTCACATATATCCCACACGACATAATTGGACTTTTTTTGTTATGTGAATTTTTTGACAACCTTCACAGGAAATAGACAGGAAACTGTATTATTGAGAAATGTAGAAAATTACAAACCTGCAAATCTCTTATGGATTAGTGTCTTGGCTTCAAAAATCCCTGGTTACTGACTTTCTTTAAGGAATTAGGAGGACATCCTCTGGGCAGCTGTGTTCTTTCAATTCCCTTGAAGTTCAGGCTCCTCAATGCACTCTAGTGCTCATTTATAATAAAGACTCTGGCAGTAATTTGATATCTGATGACTGGGAGCTTTCAAGCCCTGCCATTCCTCCTTCACCGTGGGTCCTACATCTACACAAGCTGATAAGAAAGCCCAGGAGCGCCTTCCTTCGACACTGATGGAAAAGTTCAAACCATGCAAACCTCGGTCAGCGTGAATGGACCTTGGCTGAAGCTCCAGCCCCTAACCATTGTAAAACCCCAAACCAGCCTCCCCTTCTCTGCACTCTCAAGGCATTTGCAGACCTTTGGAGGCTGCCCTGCTCTCCTGTGCTCCTAAGAGAGCCCCTTGTGTTAGTAGCAA
>RJWT010052464.1:0-10676 GCA_004365215.1 Cuniculus paca | reverse complement strand
CTCCCTTTGCCTCCCTTCCCCTTTCCCCTTCTTCTGTTTTTGTTTTTCCTTGAAACAGTTTTTCGCTATGTCGTCTTCTAGGCTGGCCCTGAGTTCACTATGCTGCCCAGGCTGTCCTTGAACTGGAGCTTCTCCTGCCTCAGCCTATCAATTGCCAGGATTACAAGTGTGCAGCATGATACCAGCTTATGACAAATTTCTTTCACAAACTGTTTTTTGTATTTGTTGCATTTTGTGCCATTTGTAGTAATAAATTCTGATATTTCCAAAGTTATTAAAAGTTATTTTTAAATCAACTTCACTTTTTTCTATTTTTTCATTTTTCATTAAGAACTTCTCTCTACTTTCTTGGCTATATTACTATATTTCCCATTTTGAGGAATGAAGTGTTGTTCATTCCCTTTAAATCTTTCAATTATTTTCTTTACAGAATTGTTTTAATAATGATACTTTCCATATTGTGTTATCCACTTTGCTGTCTCATAAATGTTAATATTAAGTAGTCTTTCAATATATGTTTAAAAGAATGACTTTGCAACACCTAAAAAATTAAATAGCTTTGTGATCATATATTTCTATAGTTTTAATTTCACTTTTTAAACTATGGCAACTAGAAAATGTGTTTGTATTTTAAGCTATGTGCTATTGCCAAAGAGTTGACAAACTTTACAAACTTGTTTTCATTTTTAAAAAATTTTTTAAAAAGTACAGTAAGTTCAGGGTTATTTATTTTAGAAGGTGGGCAAATATATTTTTATAAATTGAGTGTAGCCCAAATGTATGGTGCTAATAAAGTTGATAGCTGCATGCAGTAGTGTTCTGAACCTTTGAAGGATTTGCTTCTCATTGATTGGCTCACCCACAGTGATTTCCAGTCCTGCAGGGTCATTTGTGGTAAGTCTCCTATGCAGCTATACTTTATAAATCTCTTATAGCAAATTTTTCATATACCTTTCTATGTTCAATTGGAATTAGGTACATCAACACTCACCCTTGCTGCACCCATGTGTAGCTGAGGACAGTAGTCTATACCACACAGTCTAAGTGACAGCCAGCTATACCGTCTAAGCCTGTGTAGGTACATTGTGATATTTGCATAAAGATGACATCACCCGACCCATTTTTTAAATGTATCCCCTAATGCATTTCTTAGAATGTCAGTGAGTGACATATTACTGTAATTATATCTGGTGTGCTTTCTTGTCCTTTAAAATAAATTCTATTTTTAGAGCAGCTTTAGATTCATAGCAAAAAGTGAACAGAAAGTACAGAATTGTTATATATCTCGAGGCCGATCTGCGCCATCCTGCATCAGAGTGGTACACATATCACAATGACTGGGCTAAGGATATAGCTCAGTGGCACAAGGCCTCCCTGGCAAGTGCGAAGTTCTGAGTTTGATTCTCAGCGTCCAAAAAAAAAGACTGACATGTTAATATCATCGCAAGTCCATAGATTCTGTTAGGTTTCTCTTCTAGTGATTTATTTTCTACAGGTTTTCATAATATGTAATGACACAGATCCACTGTTACAGCGTCTTACAGACTATGGTCCCTGAACTGAAAATCCTCCGATCTGTTTTTTCCCTCCTCAGTTCCCTTGTCCCCTCCTCCACTGTCTTCACGCTGTCTCCACAGTTTTCCTGACCTGAAAGGCAGATCACTGGATTCACATAGCATGTGGTCTTCTGAGGTGACATCTCTCACTTCACGACATGCATTAAAGATTCCTCCATGTCACTTCATAGATTAGTAACTCACTTTTTATAAGCGCTGTGTGATAGCCCATTGCCTGAATAGACCACAGTCTATTTTCCCATTAACCTAATTTGAAGGACATTTTGGTTGCTTCCATATTTGGACAGTTGATGAGTAAAGCTGTCATAAACATCCTTGGGTAAGTTTTTGTGGGGCCATAACTTTCCAACCCATTTGCCTAAAATCCAGTAAGGGATCGTATGGTTATCAGTCTTTCTTTTCAGAACTGCCAAATTGTCTTCCAAAGTATTATTTTGCATTTCTACCTTCAAAGAATGGGAATTCCTGTTTGCTCCAAGTCCTCAACAGCCTTTGGCCTGGGTGTTTCAGCATCTTAATTTTGGGTAGTGGCATCTCATTGTTACTGTAACTTGCGGTTGTCTGAAGACATGACACTGAGTATCATTTGACATGTTTATTTGCTGTCTGTGTCTTTTCTGTTCCTCTGTTTGGGTCTTTTGTTTACTTTTTTATTGGGCTGTTCATTTGTTCTGTGTGGTTTTTGTCCTGGGGATTGAACCTGGGGTCTTTACACTGAGCTAACATCCCCTGCCCTTTGATTTTGAGGCAGGATCTCCCCCTAAGTCACTAAGTTGCTGAGGTTTGAACCTGTAATTCTCCTGCCTCAGCCTTCTGGAGTGTGGCTATCACAAGTGTGCACCACCACTCTTGGCAAATTGTTCATTTTCTTATTGCTGCATTTTAAGAATTCTTGATATATTTTATATGACAGTGCTCCAGGACAGATAGCTTTTGTTACTACTTCATGTGAGTTTGTGGCATTGTGGTTTGAAGAGCAAGAGTTTTTAATTTTAATTCAGTTCAGTTTATTAATTATTTCTTTCATGGATCATGCAATTGATATTTCCTCAATTGATGAACCCATGGTCATCTACTCGTCTTCTAGTTATCTTCTGTAAATATCATAATTTGCATCTTACATTTAGGTCTATGAGTTATTTTGAGGTAATATTTTTATTGAAGAGCAGAAGGACTGTGCCTAGACTCATAATATTTTTTATTTTATAATTGTATTATTCCCTTAGTTGTCTTTTTTGATGCCTTATTTTTATGAGTAAATCACTACAGTGCATAAATCACTACATTGATCATGGGGAGTTGGCACATATCCATAACACATCTTAATAAATTTTTCTCCTCCTGCCTCCTCCTTTTCCCTCTGTCTCTTCATCCCCTTCTTTCCTGCAAAAGACCTATACCTCTGTTTCCTATTATCTATCTTTTACTTTGGTCCTTAATCTATTTATATTTTGGGTTTCTCATATGAGAGAAACTATACAATATTTAAGCATGAGTGTCTGATTTATGTCATTTAACATGGTCTTAAGTTGCACTCATTTTCCTACAAATGACCCCCACGTATCCTTCTCTAAGGGTGATTAGTATGCCATTATATATAAATATCACATTTTCTTTATCTACTCACCTGATGATGGGCATATAGACCTTTTCCAAGATTTAGCTATTAAGAATTTTGCTGCTATAAATGTGGTATGCATGTAATACTGTAATTGATGCCTGTAACTCTTTTTAGAAGATACCTAGAAGGGGAACAGTTGAGTCAAATGGAATTTATATTTTTCAGTTTTTTGAGGAGTCTCTATATTGATTTCCATAGTGGTTTTAATAGTTTACATTCCCATCAACAACATTAGACTCATTTTTAAATTTGAATTTCCATTTCCTTGAGTATCATTTGTTGAAAAGATGCTTTTTACTCTTTGTATTGCCTTTGTTACTCTGTTAAAGATGAGGTGACCATATTTATTTGTATCTATTTTGTACTCTCTATTCTCTATACATCCGTCAATGCCACATCATTTTGATTATTATATCTTTATAGTTCTCTTTCTTTGGCTTTTGCATTGCTGGAGATGAATCCATGTTCTCATGTATGCTAATCAAGTGCTCTACCATTGAGCAACATCTGCATCCCTTTCTTTAAAGATATTTTTGAGACAGGTAAATTGTGAGGCTGGCTTTGAACTTTCAATTCTACTATCTCAGACTCCCAAGTAGCTGGGTCCACAGGCATGCATCACCATCCCCTTTATAGTAAATTTGAAGTCAGTAGTATCAGTCTTCCAATTTTGTTCTTCTCCTCAGTATTATGTTGGATATTCTGGGTCTTTCACCTTACCATATTTTGTTACAAATAGAAGAGTAAATCCATCTGATGAGAACATTCAGAGTCACTCTAGCATGGCCATGGAAATTATGCTTGAAGAGGCAAACAAATTAAAGGACTTATTAAATTCAGAGTCCTTAAGAATGAAATATGCAGAGGACCAAGAAATCAGGTGCAACTAAATGGGAGGGGGATAAGAGAAACACAAAAGAGCTACTGACAAGTGCCTTTATTAGGGAACAAGAGAGAACACAAGAAAAAAAGACAGGAGGGAATTTTATTGATGCTTTGGAGTCTCACTAAGTCATAATCAGAGGAAAGGCAAAAGGGGGAAAATAGTCCTATCTCACAGGTTTACCTCATCACTTGGATGTGGTACTGATGGTATCTTTGTGGAGGTAAAATAATAAAAGTTTTAAAATGTTTCAATTCACATATATACTTTAGAAAAACTTGGTGATATACACAAAATAACTCACCAGGATTTTGATTTAAGTTTCATTAAACCAATAGGTTGAGAAGAACTGGCATCTTCATATTTTTCTTCATATTCATGAATATGGAATATCTCTCCAATTATTGGTACTTTTTGATTTATTTTATTAGAATATTTTAGTTGTCCTCATACAGATTTTATATTCATTTTGTTAGATTTATTTCTCAATATTTCATTTTTGGAGTGCTATTGTAAATAGTATTTTTTTATTTCAAATCCCACTTGCTCAGTGAAGTTATATAGAAAAAAGCATTTGACTTTTATATGCTAACCTTTGTGTCCCTCTAACTTTCTTTAATTTCTTATTGGTTCTAGGAATTTTTTTGTCAATTTTTTCAGTTGTCTACATGGATAATCATGTCATTTGTAAACAAAGACAGTTTTAGGTCTTCCTTCCTGATAGGCATACATTTTTTTCCCTTGTCTTATTGCATTATCACGGAATGTTGAAAAGGAGTGGTGAGAAGGATATCCTTGCCTTATTCTTTATCTTAGGGAGAAAGCTTCTATTTCCTCACTGTTAAATCAATGTTAACTGCAATGTTCTTTGTATAGCAGAGGAAGTTCTTTGTTAGTTTGCTGAGAGATTTTATCATTAATGGATACTGGATTTTGTAAGAGCTTTCTGCACATCTACTGGTATAGGCATTTGAATTTCCTTCTTTAGCTTCTCAATACAATGTCTCACTTCATTCTTTTCAAATGTTGAAACAATTTTGCATAACTGGTATGAATTCCATTAAAGGCCATGTTCAGGAAGTTTTCATTGGGAACATGAACTCTGTTGCAAGTTGAATTTCAGACCACATATATTATGCTTTGGCAGAAAATTTTTCTGCCTTTCTGTACATTTTTCTCATGTTCTGAGACATTGCAGGAGACTGAGATAAAAGGTGGTGGAGAAATTAATTTAATGGAAGAAATTGCAAGGCTGCCCAACGTTGAGGCTGTGACATGAGTACTGTGGTTGCCTCGAGTCAGATCTATATTGAAAATCAGAAGGCAAACATTCATTTGGAAAACTTAGTTTCACCATAAAGGAAGAGGCTACAAATTTGGGTCTTGGAGAGTGTTTTTCCTATAAAGATTAGCATAAAAAGAAGCCAAATATTTTGTAACAAAATAATAGTTAATATGGTTCGAGAGCATCTCAGGAATCATCAAGACCCCATTCTTTGCATGCTCCAAGATGTGAAAATGAAAGACTTTTCTTTGAGAAGAGAGACCCAGGGAGACCAGGTCATTCAGGGCCAATTATGAAAGTGTTTCTGAGTGTTCAGTTATTTAGTCACTCAGAGATCTCTGTAGTCATGAGGGACTAGCTATTGCTCAAGGTGGTGGCAAACATGGCATCATCCATGTTGTGATGGTTTTTCTAGCATGCAGAATGCAGAAGCTGTGGGCTTCAGAAGGCTTCCACCTAGATTTCAGAAGGCCTTGGAGGTCATGCAGTGTCCCCCTGAGAAGGCATTGTGTGAAGCAGTGAGAATGAAGGCAAAAGTGTAGTGGGAGCCTACAAAGTTGAAAGGGCCCGGAATGTGAAACATCTGAGGAAAGCTGCAGGCAGTGACCAAAGTCACCCTGAGAAAGGCCGTGAGAGAGACAGCTGGCAATGCTGTAGGGGTGGGGCTACCCAAACCAGGAGCCATGAGAGCTACAGCTGGCAGTACTGTAGTTGCAGAACCACCCAAGTCCTTTGGTGTTTATATCTCACAGCTTGCCCTGGATGTTGGCCATGGAACTACAGGATTTAACGTTTACAACGGTAGGTTTCAGTCTTGCTTTGGTCCAGTTTCTTTCTCCTCCCATATTTGCCCTCTTTGGAATGGAGATAAGTACCCTCTGCCATTGTACATTGGAAATATTTAACTTGCCTTTTGATTTCTACCTGATCTCACAGCTAAGAGTTTGCCATGAGTCTCAGAGAAGATTTTGGACTTAGATGTCTTTTAGGATTGCTAGAACTGCTTAAACTTTGGTGAGTCTTACATGAACTAAATGCATTTTACATAAAGAGCTGCACCTGAGACTTTTGGGGACCAAGAGTTGAATGCTGTGACTTAAGTCTGTACTGTTCCCCAAATGACTCATGTGTTTGGAAGTTGACTAGATCAAGGTAGCACTATAGCTGACTTGCTGTTATGATACAGGGACTAGTTACCTGGGGGGAGGGTGACCTAGAAGAGTATATTTTCTTTCCTGGTTCATTTCTTTACTCTCCTCTTCTAGGATGCCAGGGCGAAAGCAACTTTCCTCTGCTCAGGCCTTTCAATCTTGTGATTTCTGCCTTGGAGCCAGGTGAGTATGGGTTGAAATCTCTAAAAACTGATCCCAAATAAACTTCAGCTCCTTTAAACTGTGATTATAGATATTTTGCCCCTGGTACAGGAAGGTAATTAAAACAACGTTCTGAAATTATTTTTGTTGTCTTGGTAATAGTATAACACATGTACAGATAACCCTTTTCAAAGTTTTCACCACATTTTAAGTGTTGTTTAATTATTCCTAACTGTAGGTTCTATTTTAATTTGAAAAGTTGGTAATGGGTACATGCTATGATTTAGATCTGGGTTGTAACAGAAAAGCCTGATGTGTTTGAGAGGTCCTTGTATCTTGGGGCACAATGCTCATCTGTGGATTAATCCACATGTTAGTTCCTGGCTGACTTGATGCTGGGAGGTGGGGCAATGACTGGTGGAAAGTCATTGAGGGTATGACCTGGAAGGTAATATGTCCCTCTCTGACTTCTTCCTTTGCTCTCTGCTTTTTGTGTGCATTGGCATAAGCAAGTTTTTATCAGACATGCCGCTCTGCCATGCTGTTTACATCTTGGATCTGGCTGACTATGGACTGAAATGCTGAACTAAATAAACCTCTCCTCTAAGTTGAGGTTGGTGGTGATTGTGTCTCAGTAACGAGAAAGTGATGAAGACGGTACATGTAGGTAAGATGGAAATGTACATATGTTAGTACTAATAGAGAGGAAACTAATGAAAGTAATTAAGGCTGGCTTTACTCCTGCTTTGGCATTTTGTAGCTGACCTATAGCAAGTCAATAAACCTCCCAGAGACACAGTTCCTACTTACGGACATTGGATGAGACAGTGCCGCAGTGGCAACTTAGAGCTTCTACATGGCTTCAGAGGCATTGCAAATCCTGGATTTGTCTGTGTTATTTCACGTTTGGGCATATATACACGTATCCTGTGAGGCGTGTATGTCACTGCAGCTATCTTCTATCTAAAAGAGTAGAAATAAACTGGGACATTTGTTTGAATTATATCTTGTGTTTAGCTCAACATGTCCAAAAATTATCATTTCAATATGAATTCAGCCTAAAGAATTATTAATTCAGATTTTACTTTTGCTCTTTCAGTCATTGAAATCCAGGCATATCCTATATTTCAGGATATCACAGTTCAAATACTATATACTTTGGGGAAGTATGTAATCCTAAATTTTATAAAATAGATCCATATACTCAAGTATGTTCCACACATACTTACTAGTTTTTTAGTAACTAAGTATCCACTTTTAAATTTAATCGTGAACTAATTACAATAAAACATTTAAACTCACTTCTATAGTCACAGTAAAGACATTTCAAATGCTTAGCACCTACTTGTGGCTCCTGTCTACCTTTTTGGATGGTCTGGGTTTATATTTCCAGTAGATTTCATGTTAGATTGGTAAAGAAGGAGGGCAAATATTGTACAGTGTAAACCTCACCAAAATGAATTATATTGAATGTTTTAAGAAAGTCTGTTTTTGGTAAATTTTGAAATAATTATTTCTCTGTGATTGGGAGAGCAACAGATATATTAATTTGGCAGAGCCAGGTTCTCAGAGTTATGTTTATGTGGAAAGAGGTTCTTAAGGTCTGGGGCTAACAGCAGCAGGGACATGATATGGTCACTTGCGATTGCTCTGTGACATTCAAATGTCAAATACTCAAAAACATCAACAAATGTAAACCTTTCAGCACTAAGCAAAAGTGTTCACAGCAAGAAATAACATTTAGAGGACTTCTGTGAACTGGATCACTGTTTAATTGTGTTGAAGAAGTGGAGATAGCATCATCATTGTTTGAAAGGAAAAGCAGCAGCAGAGTGAGGCAGAGGTCACACAATAGTCAAAATAGTAGCCAGACGGGACTGTCCGAGGAAGGAAGGGTCATCCCCTGAAACGTCTTCAGTCAAATGGGCTGACAGTGTCCAGCTTGTTGCTTTCTTCTCAGCTAGAGCATGTCTGTTAAAACAAAAGGCACATGAGCATGTGCACTTGAGTGTCAGGATATCTTAGAGTTCAGACCTAATGAATCCCTCTGGCATTTTTTTTTGGCATTTTTGATTTCAAAAAATACAGATTAAATGACCAGAAGAATATCAAAAAGAATGGAGAGAGAGAGACAGAGAAAGAATAACAACAACAAAAAAAACCAGGCTAAAATTTGTTTCACAAAATTCTTTTCTTAGTTTTACAAGTTTGTGTCTTTATCGAATCACCTGAAAATACTGTTTTTATCATAGTATATTTAATACCAATTTTAATGTTACTGTTTGTTATAGCATAATTTTATTATAGTATTGTTTCATTAGAGTATATGTAATATTTTTGTATAATTATTTAGAAAAATGCTCCTCTGTAATAAAGCATAATAAAGCCCTACTTTCAAGTGACATAATTTTTAACTTGGGAATCATTATAAAACTTAATGAGAAACTATAAATAAATCAGACAACTTTTATTCTAGTTTGTTTCCTACAGAAAATGGGTGTTTTTCTATCCGCTATAGCAAGTGGATGAAACATGGAACCTAGTATTACAGCCTTTAAAGGGTCAAAGAAATAGGAGATTTTATCAGAAGCCTGAATTTCTGCCACATCTACCAGTGAAGAGTTGGCACCGTGGCCTGCCGATTTCCCACCCACGGTCAGTTCCACAGCCCAGTGGCAGTTCAGAAGGAACAAGTGCTGCACGGAGAATTTATTGAAACATCTGGCTCTATTTTTCTCTGCGTCTAGAATCCACATGCACAAACCACCTGCTTTTCATGTGTGATGTTTGCTGTAATTAGCATCCTTTACTTTCAGAACCAGTGGGAAACATCGTGGGTAAAATATTAGATTTTGACATGGATTTTACAATATAAACAAATTATCAGACAGGAACCTCTTCCCAGGTGCTAAGCAGGGTAAACTCTGAAGAGGGATTTCAAACACGAGCCACACTTATGTGGTGGATCATGCACAGGAGGGTTTGCTGTGGTCTTCGGGAGAGTTCAGAGCTTTGCACTCTTGCTGCAACCAGTCTAACTAGCTACCTTCACAAGCGTGCTCCTTTTATTTGTTTATCTCAAATGGTATTTTGAGCAATTGAAAAGTAAGTGTTTATCACTGGTCCAATCTAATACCTTGATTTTACTGTTTGAAGACTGTCAGGAAGGTGAAGGCCATCAGTTAGTTTTTAAGGCAAAAGAAAACTTGGCCAGGCAGGATGGCACACTTTTATAATTTTAGCACTCAGGAGGCTGAGGCAGGAGAATCACTATGAGCTCAAGGTCAGCCGAGGCTACAGAGTGAGTTCAAAGCCAGTCTGGAATACACAGCAAGAACATGTCAACAAATAACTAAGTAAATAAATAAATAACTGTGAATTTGGATCTGCTACCTGTTGCCCACAGTTGCCCATAACCCAGGATAGAGTGAAAATACTCTGCTAGCAGATTTTCTTCTTGTTTTTCCAGCTTATCTTATTTGGTGAGTTGAATCTATACATTGATGCCACCAAAAGGCACTAGCAAAAATTCAACAATCTGAAATCAATGTGCAGAGAGCAGGGGAAGTTCTTTCTTTCAGGAGGTTTATATTTTCTGTTTAGACAGCTTTGAACTCACTATGGCCATGGTTGTGGTCATCCAACCTTTCAATGGCATCTCCCAAAGTAGTTTGACTCTGAGTTGTCAAGAATTTTGGCTTCCATCTCCTCTTATCTTCAAAGGCATTTGCAGTAAGAATTTCCACCCTGAATTTTGGAATTCTTGTAAACATCTCATCCACATCTGCCCTTTGCTGGGTAACTTGGAATACATTTGTGCCAGTAACAATCTCCCGAAACATCAAGGAGGGAACCAGATTGTTTTCTGTCCAAACTCCATGTGCTGGAAAGCAGTCTGTTCACTTTGAAAGCAACCATGAGTAATGCGAAGGTTTGGTAAACATTGTCATCCTGGGAATGCTTCAGAAGGATCATGGCCTTTCCAACCATAAAACCT
>RJWT010052463.1:0-10555 GCA_004365215.1 Cuniculus paca | reverse complement strand
GGGATGGAAATGGATTCACACAGAAGGGCACACCCAGGATCTGCTTTCCCTTCGGCTCTCTCACTCTCGCCTTCTTCCGTGCAGTGACTAAGGGAGAAGACTCTTCCCGGGCCTCCGCTCCCTGTTCTTGGACTCCCCAGCCACCAGGAGTGTCAGGACCTGTTCTTTACAAACTGTCGGCCCTCAGGCCTCTGCTACAGTGGCACAGAGCAGACTCAGACAGGCGTTATAAAGGGAAAAGTTCCAGTGCGATTGAAAGTCACTGAGCAAAGTGCCAGAGAAAGGGAAAGAGGCCATCTACGCGGAACATTTCAGACTGTGTTAAGGGTTATGGGTTTTCTCCTGTGAGCAGCGGGCTTTTTTTTCTTTTCCTCTCTCTCTCTGTGGGTCATGAAAACGTTATCACAGATCACTTAAGAGATGGGGGCTTGACTAATGGTTGGAAGAATTGTAAGAAATGAGAACATGACAAAAAAGGACAAGATATCTTGGTGAATTGTGAATCAGCCAGTTCAGCTGGAGTACAGTGGAGCTCAATTTAAAGACAAAGTGTAAAGGACCAGACATGGCAAGAATTGAGCCTTTATTTTATTGGTGGTGAAGAGTTATCCAGATAATTCAGCAGGCATTTTTCTGAGGTGTGTGTGTGGTGTGTGGTGTATGTGTATGTGTGTGTAAGTGTGTGTGTGTCATAAAACTTAAACTGAAATATCACATTTGAATTAAGACTGAGAAGTACTGTTGGCTTTTGTTAATGATAGGGTTTTGTGGTTCTTCAAGTGAGACAAAGGCTTAAAGATACAGGAAGCCAGTGGCTTTGGTGAAGTAAAAACTCGTTGTTTCACATTAAAAGGAGGTGTTGCAAGGTTTTTTCTTTATACTATCGCCTTAGCAATAAGGGGACACAGATTATGGAAATTTGACTAGCGAGTGAAAACCAGATCTCAGTTGTGTCTGTAATTTCCCAGGTCTGGCAATTTATAAAAGGCAGTGAAATGGAGGCCAAATAAAGTTTGACTCCAGACCTTCAAGCTGTGAAAGAATCGTTGAAATTTAAATTCACAAACACTGTTTATTGTCTCAGAAAGAAGAAAAACTTTAGCAAAATAAATCTGTATACATTTTTAGTGGCTAGGTAAGAGGAAAGTATTCTTCTAAGAAGTTAGTACAGGTAAATTTTTTATAGGTAAATTTTCCTAAAAAAAAAGAAATCCTGAATTGGAGATCAGCATGCAGGCGATCTGCTGGGAAGTGCTCTGAGGACTACATATCCAGGACTCCAGGAAAGTAAGATTGGTCAGAGCAAGAAATTTAATTATTCTCCAGATGAAACAGAGCAGGGTGGTCTTGGGAGTTGCCCCGCCTGAGGCGAAGAAGCCAGACCTTTCAATCCTCAACTCATCTCTTCATTGGCTGTGGGTCAGCCGGAGCTAGAACATAATCTTTGCTGAAGTAACATCCACAAATAGAAGGCAAACCTTAGAAAGGCCTGATGTCAAGAGCTATCTGTAGCCCACACTTCTGGTTGCTGTGATGCGTGCCCTGGCTACACCAGATTTGGGTGCCGTATTAGTGATATAAACAGAGATATTATGAAGACCACCTACCTCACTTGCATCTTCTAGGTATTCACGAGAAACACTTTGGTATGCTGTTTCCCAAAGGTATATTTAGATCTGATTAATAGACAATTCACTTGTTTAAGCTACACAATTTAATACATTCTAGTACACTCAGTCAGTTGGTCGATAGTATTTTTGACTTACTGTCTTAGGGGGAATTTCAAAGAATTCTCCTTGGCTTTTCCTGCTACACACAATAGCTTTTATAGAACACAGAACCAAAGTGGAGATTTGGCCAAATCCTAAGAAATTCATTTGAGCCAGACATTTGGGCACGAGGAAAAAGGTTTCTGGGTGTTCCTTGGGCCAAGTGAATTTCACAGCGAGTTGGGCTTCAGCCAAGATCACATTTCTCAACTCACTCTTATGCCTCATCAATCTAATGGAGGTAGGGAATGGCAATCAATGCCTCCTTACAACAGTGCTTTGAACGTCTTACTGTTCCCATTTTCCAATCTTTCCAGTGCACAGTTACTTGAGCGTACAGTCACTGTCCCCTCTGGAGAAGGGGTGGGGACATGATTACTTACACACCTCCAATGGCTCCGCAGCTTCCTTTCCCATCGTTTTGCTGCCTCCTTCAGTCAAATGATTCCAGGCCTAAGAACCAGTTTTTAGTCTTAAAACTGGATAGTGAATTGTGCCTTGCTATTAAGGCAGATTCTTAAATCTAAAAAGGCATTTCCAAACTTTTTAAGTCCTTCTTATATCATTTGTGCTAAAAATGTCAATATTTTCACACCATTTAGTGTAGGCCATCACTTTTTCCAAACGTACTAGAGCCTAATTGGCACTGTAGTAGCTCCATCGCCCAGGTTCTTGCCAGTGTATGAAATCCTGTATGTTAAGCATGATCCCATCTCAATAAACTCATCCTGCCCAACTTTGCAGCTCATCCTCTTGTAACTGCGTACTCAAGATCCGGTCTCATGTACACGTCCCAATCCTGACCCACACATCTTGCCTCAGCTCTTCAGTGCTTTTGGCATGCAGTGACTTCCTTAACACAGCAGGCTCTGCACTTTCCTGGCCTGTTGTGTTGAGATTCCATCCTAGTTATTTTTCTAACAGTCAGTGGAGAAAGCAGAGTTACATCTTGAGCTGCTATTCTAACGTTATGCCAGAATCTAGGCTTTGTCTCCGAGCAAGGGGATGGTAATACTCACTAATAGTGAGCACTGGATATTTCTGGATGGCAGGAAAATTCCAGCACATGGGAGGCTGAGCCAGGTGGATTGCTATAAGTTCAAGGCCAGCCTGGACTCCATAGAGAGACCCTGTCTCAAAAAAAAAAAAATTCCTTGGTACATTTTTTCCCCAGATGTCCCTATGTCAAGGCACAGGGTCCCACATGTTTTCTCAGTCAATGTTCTGACCTTGATATATCATAGCTACCTAGCTTGAGAACGCAACCTGCTCTGGAGTGTGCTCTTTTATAAGTTAAGTGCTGGGCCTGATCCTCAGGCCTCTCTACTTTTTAGCTGCAGGAAATAAGAAGTATCAAGAAGATTCTCTGGCTTCACCCTTTTACTTTATGTGAATGATTCATCACCATCAGCATTTTATTGTCTTTTTCTAATATGTCATTTGTCCCATTATTAACCATTGAAGCCTGGCATAATTATCGCCTTCCCAAAATCTCTCAAAATCCTAAGAGATTGCACCTGCTAGTGCATTGCATTTTAGCAATATCTCACTCCAGTTCACAGTGGTAAAGTTTCTAAGAATTTCACCACAGATGCATCCCAGAGACTACGAGTGGTCTACCTATTTCCAGGAATGTGGGTTTTACTCCTGTGTGGTCATCAGTGGGTCTAGCCTCAAAATCACACACTGAGTGGACTTTCTAGCAGGCTGCATGGTGGTTTGAGTCATAAATGTCACCCTACAACTCATGTGTTGAACACTTGGCCTTTATAGCAGATGATGCTACTGGAGGTGTGGATTTTGGGAGGTGAGGCCTCCCTGGAGGAACGAGGGTACTGGGGATGTGGGTATGAATGGTGCATTGGGACCCTTACCCCTTCTCTGCTTCCCACCTGCCCCCGGATGAGCAGTTTCACACCGCTCTGTGTGCCCTGCTGTGATGTTTTTGCTTTGCCACAAACCCCAAACAATACTGGAGCTAGCTGGCCATGGACTGAAGTTTCTGAAACTGTATGTCAAAAATAAATGCTTTCTCCTCTTGAGCAGATTCTCTCATGTAACTTGTAACCCAGACATAAATCTGACTAACCAGATAGGACTCCCTATGAAATAGACTCCAAGATTTCAAGACTTTCATGCAATTTTAGGGGAAAGTCTTGGAAGACAACTCAATGCAGGATAAAAGAGGCAAGATAGAAGAGGATGTTATTGAACTATGATGAGTTGCAACAAAGGACTTGCCTGGTATCATGGAGGTTTCTGGAACTGGGTAACCCTCCAGAATTGTCTCCATTGAACAAGGGAATAAAGATAGGACTGTTCATTAATGTCAAATATCTTTTAAAGAAGTCCCTTAATCTTC
This sequence comes from Cuniculus paca, assembly GCA_004365215.1. Lineage (NCBI taxonomy): Eukaryota > Metazoa > Chordata > Mammalia > Rodentia > Cuniculidae > Cuniculus > Cuniculus paca. The sequence goes on along the minus strand of RJWT010052463.1, from coordinate 6,424 downwards.
GTCCAGCCTGCTTTTTTCAGCCAAGGAAACTTCTAGAGACAAACTCAACTGGAAGCTATTGGCAGTTACGCTCATAGCGGCTGAGAGAATTAATGCAATTGTCCTGATGCTTAATATTCATTTCAACTGTGGTGTTGCTAAAGGAATAATGAATACATGAAGTCATTGTATTTGCAAGCCTTTTTGAAAAAGAAAAGCATGCAGAAATATATAATCTTGTACTATTTGTATTACAAGAAGTAAGTGCCAAGATAAAAGAACAGAAATGCTAAGCCTCTGGGGCCAGTCCACCTTTAATGATTCATATTTTCCCTCCAGCTAAATTTGACTTTAAAGAAATCCCTGCCCACCATACTGGATCGGAAGACCCAGAAGAGAGAGGCACTGAGAATTTAATAACAATGCTATAACCAACTTTGGGCCGAGGAAATTTTTCAAAACTGATGCCTCTGGCATTAGGAGTTCTGGATTCTTAAAGAAATATGGGAGTAGCGACATGCCTGATTTTATCTTAACTACTTTTGAAGCATTTTGAATGGTACTGTTTTGTCACTTGAGACATCTTCCTTACATAAACATTAGAGGAAGCATAAACTGAATCTAGAATGCTTGAGTTCAAGACCTACTTGCCACCTACTAGCTGGGTAACATCAAGTTCCTTAATATCTTTTCTGTGCCTCAGATTCAGCATCTTTAAAATGGGAATCTTACCTCAGGGGTTGGCTGTGATAATTAAATAAGTATTTTGTACAGTGAGCAGTGAAACAATCAGTGATTATGATTATTATGGTGTTATTTTGGGTGCTTTGATACGTAGCTCTGATAATCTGAGCAAGATGATCTCTTAACAGATGAATGTGACGCTTACTGTGTCTTATTTCCTGAGTTTGCTTTGCTGTGTATTTCGGGTTTTATATATGGCCATTGCAAAATATGCGGCATGGTTGACTCACATTAAGTGTAGAATCTGTGTCAAAAATAGCTGCTTTATCCCAGGACTGACACGACAAGCCTAGACCCATGATACCAAATTAGAAAACTGACATTTCCACCTCAGAGTTTATAGTATTTAAGTGTTTTTAGAGCTCATGGGGAATATTTTATATGCCTTCCTAACAATTCATCCTCTTACATGTTAAGGTTCAATAAAATATCAGCAATATCATTATAACTTGCTAGGGTACAAGTAGGAAAGCTTAATTTTTCTTCACTGTTGTTTGCTTTCAATGTATGTTATTTGACCTTATCTTCTTTATCTCCTGGTGATATCTAGGACAGACAAATCCCCCATGGATTTATGATAATTTTCAATAACAATTAATTAAAAATGAGTTTATGACTTTCAAAACAGATTGCAGCATGATTTAAATCTCACTGCAGTAAAAATTCTTCCCTATCTCTGCCCATGCTGCTTGCGAACCTGTGGTCTTGCATTGATAGAAGGCCTATTTATTTGCTCTTTCTCCTTCTTACCTCACAAAAAAGAAATCTGAAATATCATAGTGAAAGAAAAAAGGAATTAGAACCACGGTGTAAGTTTTCTATGTGTTCATTTTTTTATTTCTTTGGTCCTACAATTCCATTTTCTCTTGGATATCACTGGCAGATGGATTATTCATGTTTGCTTTGGGACAGGAGCACAGTGATTACATTTCACTGATTTTTGCTTTTTGGAGAACTTGTGGGGACTTCTACCCTCCTGATTTCCTGATCTGGATGACAGTCTTTCTGGTTTACTTCTGGTTGGGCCCAACTCAGCTCCTCCTCCTGGTGGATATGTTCCATGTTCAGTATTTACTCACCTTCCACTGGCCTGCAGGCCCATCTTAGTTGGTAGGACTTTCTGTGTGGTGAAGCCTGACTCTGCTGAAGTGTAGCATTGAGAATGGTGGCTGTCTTTGGCTCCCTGTCTTCAGACTCTGCCATCAGGAGCTGATCCATCTATCAGTTTAACTCCCGCATCACCAAGATAAGAGGCAGAAATCTGATGCTATGTTCATATCTGATTGCAAACTCCAGAGGCTACTAGTGATGGTCTCTCTTACACACCTCTCCTCACACACTGACCAGGGAAGTTCTGTGAATTTCTGAATTTCGCCAAACATAGGAGTGAGAAGATCATCTCTGTATTGTTCTCTCAAGCAATGAAAACAGCACTTAAAGAGATGGGGGAAGGAGGGAGGAAGATGGTAAAAGCCCTAGTCCTCTCCATTAGGCTATTAATAAATATAAGAGAAGACTGTTTTGTTGCTAAGAAACTCCTTTTACATCTCCCATTTCTGCTTTACACAATTTGAAAATGGAGACTTGGGAGTCTGAGTCGGGAAAACCATGAAGCCACCTAGGCCACACATAGTGAGTTCCAGGCCGTCCTGGACTACGTGCTGAGACCTTGTCTCTAACAAAATTATATAAATAAGTTTTTTTAAAAGTCCTCAGACTTGCGTATATTGGTTCTTGTTCAGAATGAATGTATTCCTGTCACCTATAGTTTATAATGTTGCTAATTTAGCCAGAATTGCAAGAGATCAAGAAAAGTTCTTATCTGTGGGGAGCATTGGATAATTGAGTTTCTTGTTCTTCCATTCTCTGATTTTGAAGAGAGATATAAGACTCCTAGAGTTATTGCATATTTTAAATAATTTCATCTAAGCAAAATCCCCAATTGTTTTTGACAGTTATTCATATATAATAAGAATTTAATCACATTATCTGTTGTTACATAAATGTTGATGTGTATATATTTGTACATTTTAAACATGTACTTATCAAGTGCTTAACTGTGGTAGGCACTTTGGGAAGGTGGTGAACAAAATCATTCCCATAAAACTCACATTTTAATGGAAGGAGATAATGAGTACAAAATCAAATAAGACAATAATGAATAAAACAAAGTGAAATGCTATGAAGAAACACAAACCAGGGTATATGCATCAGGCGCACAGAGAAATGTCACTATTTTAAGTGATAGAGGGACACACTGATGAAGTGACATTTAAGCAGAGATGAGAGGATTCAGCATGTTAGCAGAAAACGTGTGAATTAAATTCAGTATTAGTTTCTCTAAAAGTTTAGTACTATTTTTAACTTAAATAGGTAACTAAAGCATACCATGAATGTAGAAAATTGCCTTAAACTTAGTCAGTTGATTCAGGTTCTCAGACTGAACACTCTGAGATCAATTTTGAAACATCTTTAAATTTAGTCTCATGTAAAGTCTTAGGGCATGAACAAAATACAGACAAATTTTTTGTCAGACTGTAACATACATGGCTTCTAGTCCAAATAGTCTTTTATTTCCAACTGAAACCTCCTGAGCCTGGCCTTTGCTGTCCACATTCCTATCCATATTCTAGTTTCTGAGCTCCATTCAGAGTGGCCCATCATGTACCACTCACAATATTCTTAGGCTTTGCTAGCGTAAATCTCCAAACCTTTTCAAACCAGTTCCAAAGGTGTCTTTTTGATCCATACGGTTAGGTACAATTATAGCAATGACCCTAGATTCCCTGGTACCAATTTCTGTACTGGTCAGATTTGGCACAAAATACCTGACATCCACAATTTAAAGGATGAAATGGTTTATTTGACTCATGGTTTCAGTGGATCTGGTCCATGAGCTGCTGGCTCCAATGCAGGAACATCACGGCAGAAGAGCACAGTGAAGCAAGGCTGCTCACTTCGTTATGGCCAGGCGGCAGAGCAGGGGAAAAACATCAGAAAAGAAGGGACCAGAGACTAGATATAGTACCCAAAGTCTTGCTTCTGTGATCCACCTGGACACACCCATAAGTATGCATTTTTAATTCCCTAGGTTTCTCTTAAACCAAGCAAACTGTCAATGCTATTTAACTGTCACACCCCTCAATCCCTTTAGTGAGACAAGATAGTTAGAGGGAGCTAGAATTGGGTAAATTCTCTCTCTTGAAGTTATAAGGTTCTAGTAAAATCTTCTCAGGTGGAGAATAGGTCTTTGTGATGGAGAATGCTTAAGTGTATTTGAAATGATTGCTTTCTCTCCCTGTCAGAGTCAGGGTGGGATATTCCTTTGTTCTGCACTGTGAAAATTGGTTCAGTTCCTGAAGATAAAACCTCTTAGCATATAGGGAAAGATCTCTTTTCAAAAAGTGCTTGTTTTCTAATCACTTTGTAGGCATTAATCTGCCTACAGACATGCACAAATCACCATGGGGTACCTTAATAAATGTTCACGCAGAGAAAATAATCACATAACCAGCAACTTGATCAAGAATCAGAATATTGCCAGCACCCTCAACCTCCCTTTCCACTTATAGTCACTGCCCTCTCCAAGATAACAGCATAGATTACATTTTTTTATTTTGATCTTTATATAAATAAAACCAAATGGGAAAACTCTTTTGTGTCTTGCTTCTTTCAGCCAAAATAACACTCAAAGCTGTGCTATGGAGTATAGAAGTGCTTCATTCACCTTCCTTACTGCATATGATTTTATTGTATGAATGTGATGTAATTCCCACTATGATGAGCCTTTGCACTGTGCTGTTTTTTGCCAATGAACATAGTGCTGCTGCCTACTAAAGCACGTGCCTTTTCATGAGCATATGTTGTCATTTCAGCTAAGTGCGCGCTGAAGGGTGCATCTCGGATTGTAACATACATGTTTGCTGCCGGTAGATTCTGACTGTTGAGCAGAAGTTCAAAGTGACTCTAACACTTCAAACTCTCCTGAGCAGCTTATTCCTGTTAGTCACATCACATGGTCATGATCCTGGATATTGCCAATGCTTTTAAAGTTTGTCTTTGTGTTACAGACAAAGCAGTTGATGTCATTTAAAACCCACCAACTAATTGTAAGTATTACTTGCTTGGCAAACCTGAATTGCAAATTTTCCATCTCTAGCACCTTGCTATTTGCAAAATTTCTCTAGATTCTCTGATTCCTCCCAGTTGTTCTTTCTTTCATTGTGCTAGAAAAATTGGCAAATGCACTGGAAAAAATATGATTTTATTTTTTCTAGTATCTTGGACCATCCAGTTCTGTATTCCTCAGCAGTTCTTCATAAGTATTTTATATATTGATGTAAATATTTATTTACTTAATGCTGTTTTCATTGTTCTCAGTGGGGAAATTAGTCTACCCTAAGCTATATCATCATAAAAAAATGAACACAGACATCTTATTTGATGAGTTAGGATTCATATGCAAGGGTTTCTCTGAAATAAAACGTTTACTCTTTTGTCTGTTTCCTTGCAGAGAAAATTCTACCCAAAATAATCTTCCAAGATGATGCCTTTTGCATGGGAGAATCAATATAGAATTAAACTATTCTCTAATGTGTAGATTTCCCACTCTAAATGAAATATCATGCACTCATGCATATAGCTTTTGGTATAGCCCATTTTCGGAAGCGTTGAGGATCGCACTTAAAATCCATGTGTACATCAAATTCTCTGAGTCGCTCTACAATTTAGTAGAAAGACAGATGGATAAATGTGTTGACATTGTTTTGCTATCTACAAACATACCACTAAATATATGTCTGCAAGTATTGAAAAGAATAGTGCTAACTTTCATTTTATGAGTTGGAATAACTGTATTTGCACTGAGAACTCATGAGGGCAAAGGAAAAAACAAGCAGCTGCAAATGTGCTTCAGCCAGGAGCCTGTGGGTTCAGAAAAACAATGATAACAGAGCTCCTTCATCGAGAAGAACATGGAGAGCATACAAAGAATTATTTTCTATTCTTCTAGGTTTTGCATTTTTTCAAAGAAATTCTTTTGCATCCAAACAAGTAAAATCTGTTCAAAGGGTAAGAAATGTTCTATATTTTTAAAATCACATGCCACTATTACATTATCAAATTACAGTCACACCCAGGAATTCCTGAAAATTTAAAACATGCTATACTGTGTGAATTAATACATAAAAATCATATATTTCTGGCTTCCAGAACCTAGGAAAAAATAGAGACAATACAAGAAGGCAGATGTAGGAATTTTGTACCTTTTCCCCCTCATCAGAATGGAAAATGTAGGATGTGTCATCTGAAGGACCCACAGGAGAACACACACTGTTCTCTTGACCCCAGCAACACCCATCTTTTTGTCCTTCATCCAAAAGTATCTCTGCTCCCTGCAGAATGTGTATTTGATGTTACTATTTTCTTTTCCATACCTGCGTCATCGCATTAAGAGCATCACACTTTACGGTGTGATAAAGTGTGAAGGGCAGATGCCTGCGCTTGTCAAGGACTCCCTCAACCCTTGCATGTCCAGGAATGCTGTGTACTTAGCGCTGGCCCCGGTAGCCAGTCCTGTTCACTCCAATCCCAGCATTGGATGTGAGCACACACGCATGCTCTGAGGTTGGAAAACATTCCACACCCACCATATAATCAGTTTTCTGCGGTTCTTAGGCTCCATGACACTTCCCTAGGCCTA
>RJWT010052462.1:0-10556 GCA_004365215.1 Cuniculus paca | reverse complement strand
TTGCTTGCTGAGATATCACAGCAGAGTCAAAAAATGCTCCGGCAGCTCAGTTGCTTCTGGAGAGCTGCTTTCTGTTAAGGGCCGGTGCAATGCAAGAGAGAAATATCTGGATTTTCTTTTTTTAAAATGTGCCTTTGCTCTTGCAGCTCTATTTGCCTGGAATGCCCTTTTCTGCCCATCTGTAGCCAATCTATTCTACAGGGCTCAGTTCAAATGGCCCTCCTCCCCAAAGCCTTCTTTGCTACCCCCAATTAGATGTGTAATTGCTTCATCTTCTGTGGATCAATATTATTTTTTTTCATGAAAACATTTTTAAAATGTTGATGCATGGTAAAGTGCACAGAACCTAAAATTTACTGTCTTAACCATTTCTAAGCATGGCAGTGTTGAGTTTATTTACAGTATTACGCTGTGGAGCTCCAGAACTTTTTCATCTTGAAATATGGAAATTCTATATCTACTAAGCAGCAGTTCCCCATTCCCCTCACCTGCTCCCAGGGAGTTACCACGAAACCTCTGTTCATGTAGGTTTGCCTAGTCTAGGAATTGTATAAATGGAATCACACGGTTGTCTGTTGTGACTGGCTTATCACACTGAGCATAATGTCCTCCAGGCGCCTTCCTTTTTGAGGAATAGTGAATTGATTTAATTTTCTAATGCCATTATAACATGTTGTTTTATTTTTAGACAACATGTGCCCATTATATCTTCCCTATTGACTTCTAAATCCCTTGAGGGCAAGATCTGAGTCTCCTTTCTAGTCCCCATTGTACCTATTAGACCAGAGCTTGGCAACCCAATATGCACTGTGAGAATCATAAGACAAATGGTACTACTGTCTAGCCCAACAGGATTCTTCTAGCCCTCTGTGCCCCTCTACAACCAGAGCCCCAAAAGACTCCACAGCCCTTAAAACATATCCCACATCATCAAGGCGGGGCAAATGGAAAGGGGTCTCGACAATTTTGAGTCCATCTTTCCACCCAGCAGATTTGAATCAGTTCAGGCTCCTGGCCTGAGCCTTTGGCTTCCTTATAAAACATCTCTTTTGAGACAGGAAAGACCACCCAATAGTAATGCAATGGCAAGTAGAAACACTAAAACAACACCCAGAATCTGGAGGCAGATTTAGGATTGGGATTATTCCCAGAATATCAGCTGCTGATCTCTGGTGGTCTCCGACTTATGAGAGATAAGCAAGCAGGAAGTACAGAAACAGAATGACTTGTCAGCTGGGGATTGGTTCTTACAGCATGCATCACAGTGACCAGCTGATTCTAAGAGACAGGAGCAGCCAGAACCAGAATAGGAACTACTACCAGGCAACAAGACACTGAAGTATACTCAGGGGGAGGGGGACATTTTCTGTTACAGTAAAAGAATGACAGTCAGCACAGAAAGTCGTGCATGACGGAGATGGTGCATGTAAAGACAGAAACTGGGATTTAGATTTTCCATCCTGTTATCTTTCTGGTTCCCATTGGGATCATTCTCATAGGTATCATTCTATAAAGGAGGGACTGGTAATACGGGGCAGGTCTTATTCCTCGCTGTGGTTTAGATGTGTCCCGTGTTGGAAATTTATTTTTTTTCACCCAATACAACGGTGTTGAGAGGTGGGACCTTTAAAAGGCGAGCAGTCGCTGGAGCTTTGCCTTCACACGACTGCACTGATGCCGTCCTCATGGGAGTGCAGGAGCTTTCTTGTGGGAGTGGGTTCCTGATAAAAAGATGAGTTTGGCCTCCCCTTTTCTCTCCCTCCTACCCCGCCCTCTTGTCCTTCTGCCTTCTAACGTAAGAGGACGCATCAGGAAGGCCCTTGCCTGATGCAGGCCCCTTGACTTTCGGACTTCTCAGCCTCTGGAACTGTGAGAAATAAATCTCTGTTCATTAGGAATTACCTGGTCTCAAATGTTTTGTTATAGCAGCACAAAATGGGCTATTATTTATTTAATTTTTTTTTAGAAAATAAGCAACATTAATTCTTTCCTGCCCTCTCTCCTAAGTTGTCACTCTAGAAGATTTGCTTATTATGTAGCTCAGGCACAATAAGGAAAGTCTTGCTAAAATTTGGCTTAGGAGAATCTTGGAGAACTAAATGTAACTTCATGCTTGGTCTGTAATAGCTATTTTTGGAGTTACTTTAGTTAGCTTGGCTCATAACCCTGCCTTTCCCTTTGTTCTTCAGTGCTCATTTGTAAGAGGATCATGGAGTCAAGCAGTGCTCTATTCTGTTGGTGGCATGAACTGGGGCAGCCATTTCACCTCACTGAGCCTCAGTGTCTTTAGCCGCAAGTGTGGACAAAATCACTTCCCTTACCGGGCATTTCTGGAGATTGGGTGAGATTATGCACTTGCAGGTCTGCGTCCCGCATGCTGTAGGTAGATAATACACGCGAGTTTCGTGTGCTTCTCCTCCTAAGTTGACCTGATGCCCTGTCACTGAAGACCTTGGCTGATCAGCTTTGTTTGGGTCCCATGACTCCACACCCATATTTAACACACTGCCTGTCTCTTCCCTAGTTTCCCCATAACCCTGTGGACACCCTATAGCAGTTTATCATTTTGGGATGATTAGCCTCACTAAGACTGCAGCATTCTGGTGTGGAACAAGGCCCTGTTTTGATCTAAAAGCTGTGTTGGAAAATAAAATTTTTAAATCCATGAAAGAATCCACAGAAGCACGAACACCCACAGATTTTTCTCCCAAATGTCATCTCTGTGTCGGACGGACAGCTCTTGCTTGCATGGCTTGTTTAGGCTTTTGGAGGCTTCAGAAGGGCCTTCATCAATTGGTCCATGTCACCATTATGAGAGAACTCTAGCCCTAAGCACTGGCAAATGGGCAGGTGCTTGGCGAGCCCAACACAAGAACTGTGAGTGCAGTTTATGCACTCATCTAATGGAGCAGGACCCTTGCTGACCTGGGATGCCTAAACCCAATAGCCTGTTCAGCAACTCTTCCTTCTTGGGTATCAGAGCTGGAAATGATTGCTTCCTGCAGGGGAGCGATTTGCACAGGCTTCATGGAAGTGGCATTGGGGCCCAGCCTTTGCATGGGTAGGAGTGGGAACGGATACATCCGTAGGAGGCATTTATGGCAGAAGTTACAGCAGCTGCAACACAGAAGTGGAAACTCATAGTGGCACTAATGGAGAACAATTGGGGGAATAAGATTTTTTTAAAAAGTGGAATAATGAAAGTAGGCAATATTAATTAAACATGGTGGTGGGCATGCTCTAAGAGGGTTCCTGGGTCTTCACACCCCATATGAATCCTTCCTTGAGCATAAGCTGGATTGATTAACTCACTTCTAACAAATAGAATATATGGGAATTGATGGGTTATCCCTTCTGAGACTAGGTCATAAAAAGACTATGGCTTCCTTCTTGGGCCCTTCCTCTTGCTCGTACTCTCTCATAGATTGTGTGCCAGGAAGAAAGCCAGCTGCCATGTGGTGAGGCAGCCCTGTGAAGGACTGAGGTCTTCCCAGATCCATGTGAGTGAGCTAGAATGTGCCTTTCCCCACATGATTGCAATCTCTTGTTGGATATGGTACCAGAAGAGTCCAGCTAAGCTGTGCCGATTGCTGAAACTTGACTGCAAGCTCATAGCCTAATCTCAGAAGGAAAATTGCGTTACTTCTGACATATTGTACTCACTAAAAGAATCCATAAGATAATAATTGTCTTAAGTCACTAAATTTGGGATTACTTGTTACACAGCAATAGATAACTGATATGAACACTCTGATCATCAACAGTGTTAGGAGGGCATTATTATTCCATTTTCTTTTAATTCAGAAAGCTAAGATTTAGGCATCTGCCCAACATATGTTCCAGAAAGTGAATGAGCTTTGATTCAAACCCAAATGAGTCATACCCTGGGCTTGCATTCATAACATGCACACTGCATACTGAATGAGGAGACCCTGCAGGGTACAGTAAGGTCCATCTTGCTGATCCTCTGTTCTCCCCCAACCAACCAAGGTCTGTGAACCCCAGTCCTTGACTCTTAGCAGAGATGGAAGAAGGCATAGAAATTCCTCCTAAGTTTTTAAACAGAAATTATCCTATGGCCAGCAGCCTCAGCAGACTGAATCTCTTGCTTGCGTCTCTACCTTCTGATAGCAGTGGCCCAGCCCCTCAACCCCACCCTGTTGCTCCTCCCCTCCTTACCCCCTACCTTGCCCTTGGCAGTTCTTGTGGCAGTCCTGGGGAAGTCAGGGCTAGTGGAACCCCAAGTCAGGTAGTGGTGCTCTTTCTCTTAACCTGGGCTAGAGCTTGCCTCTTTCCCCAAGAAGCATTTTTCTGTTTACTTCCATCACGGTGCTGGCAACCTGGCGTATCCTTTGCCCACTCTGGGTGATGGGCAGCCCTACCTTCCCTGGCCTTGGATAAGAACAAAGCAACTCAGCCCCACTTTTCTTCTTCCTGCACAGCTTAATTGGACAGCGTTTGGTTTCAGAACCTTGCTAGGAGGAGCAAAACCTGACACTGGTCTTCATCACATGTGACAGCGTCTCCGTGGGCCTTTGCAGGGCAGGAGGCGCAGACAGGTGGGACGATGCATGCTGCGCTCCAGGGGTCAGCAGCCGCTCAGCCACTCATCCTTCCAACACAGCATCCGCTGGCTCCACGGCCTCCACTGTCTCAAGGCCTGCGGCCGAGTGGTTATCTTTGATGAAACGTGGAAAACTAAGAAGCTAATTAAGCAGAACCTTAGGAGTTAGGAGCGACCTTCACACCTCAGTTCTCTGTTAGCCCTCAGGAGGAAAGAGCAGTGACCTAAGGCACAGAAAGAGCTTACAGTGGGTGACCCAAGTCCACCAGCAGCCTCTTCCTGGTCACAGAAGAACTGGGCTTCTGCCCCAGGCCTGCTGCCCACTGGCTCCCCAGTGAGCCGCTTCTTTGTGACGTCAGGGGCCGGAGTGGGGTGTTCCCGAGACGCCTTCCCATCCGGACTCTGGAGTTGACTGGGCTGGCCCTGGAGCAAGGTATCTCCTGCTTCTGTGTCTCTTTCCCCTGCTTCCCCAGGGGCCATTCCCTGTCTCTTAGGGACTGCGACTAGTTTCTCTCAATAAGGCCTCACACAGAAGTACTCATGGGGGTGCGAGGCTGGAGCACTCAGGGGGCCCAGACTTCCCGGATCACTCTTCTATCAGAGCATGTGAAGCGTCCCCACACTCCAACTGCAACCTGCCAGCCCCCATGGCAGGTGGGACCAGGGTAGGCAGTGGCTTTTTCCTCTCTGGGAACTGGGTACCGCACAGTCAGCCCAGAGCTAGGCTCTATTTTGTAGAGGTAGAAAGTCAGAAGATTCTAGAATTAAAACTCAGCCCTCTAGCCCTGAGTTCATGAGAGAGGAAATGTTTATTTTATCCATCAGTTAAATACAGACACATCTGTTAGGATTCAAGGCATCTCAGTTGGCCTTCAGGTGACGTCTACAGCGGGAGCACGCACTGGCTGATGGCTGTCCTTCACTCCCTGGGCTCCAGGCCGAACTGACGCAGGATCAGTGGAAGTCCACGCACCTTGGAAGCAGTCGGGGTGCTCTGCCTTCACGGCTGTCTCACAGGACTTCGTCTTTTCCTAGGATGCTCTTTGGCCTCCACGTAGGGGCTCCGCCTGGTAGTACAGGGCAGGTCTGTAAACAACCTTCCTCCTATCTTATCCTGGGCGGCTTTATCAGGGCTGACTCACTCCCTGGGGCCCCCGCAAGGAGTTGAGCTTGGGGGTGCAGGACTGAGCAGGACTAAGAGGCCTCTCCACCCGCTTCTGGAAGGATCCATCTCCCCCAGCTGGAAGATGAACCACTTGCCTTCAGGTGGGACTTGACCCCAGGGCCTTTGCTCTATCTGTGACTTTTATGACTTTGAGGAATTAAAAAAGCTGGAGGAACCCCAAACCAGGGCTGATGGGTGTGAGAAAGAAAGCAAGTGCTCCAGATGACCGGTCCCTCATGGTTGGCCCCATCTCTGTCCTGGGAACCACAGGCAGCCTGTGAAGGGCCTGGTGCAGGAGTGACCTTCAGGGCACAGTGACAGCAGTGGCCCCATCCTCCCTGAGGCTCAGCCACAGAGCAGAGACATGGATGAGGAAATGGCAGGGCCGGGGGCAGGCGCAGGCGCAGAGGCAGTAGATGGCCCTCTGTGGCCACCTTCCCTCAGCACTGCCTGCCCAGTGCCACACCCGCCTGCAGCCTGCCTAGGCTGAGCGCCTCGTGGGAAATTTCCCTGCCACCTCTGCTTTGTCACACCCCAGGTGTGATGAGTCACCCACCTGTGGTGAGTCAGGGTAGGGGGCTGGGCAGGCAGGTGGGCGGTACCCCGAGCTACCCAGCTCTCTGGGGATGGGGGCATCCCTCTCTCAGGTGCCCCTCCCCTGAAGCATCTTTATAGAAATGGTCTGCAGCCCCTTGAGGATGCGCCCCTCCTCTCTTCCTCTCCCCCACTTCCCTCTCCCTGGCTGTCAGCAGAGCCACCATCACCATGGCTACGCCTGCTCCTGCTGCAGGAGTCAGCAGGGGGAGGGAGGCGGGCTCGTCAGTCTTCCTATTTAGCTGGGTTCTTTGAAAGTCCGCTCATGGCTGCACACTGCAGATTCCAGGCCCAGAATCAGGTGAGGAGGACCGAACAGGACCAGCCCGAGGCGAGGGTCTGTGCACGCCTCAAGAGGGGGTGCCCTGGCTTCCCTTTTTATAGGCCAAGGCGTAACGTGTGTTAGATGAAGATTTCATCAAAGCCCATGTACTGGCTGACTTGGGGTAGACGTGTATGGTGTTTGGTGGACCAACTTGGGGCCACATAGACCTGGATTCAAATCCTGCCTCTGCCACCTATCAAAGAGATAAACCAGGACAAATTCCGTATCTTGCTTGGCCTCAGTTTCCTCATCTGCGAAATGATGATAAGAATACCTGCTTTGCAGGTTGTGGTGAAGATTAAAGACAGTTTAGGCAAAGTGTTTGGCGCATAGTAAGCACTAAGAACACCTCGTGGTTGTAGTCGCTGTTATCATTACTGAGCTCTGGCACTTTGAGATGGCCCACAAGCTCTGGGTGGTTCCAGGGTAGTGCAGAAGACACTTTGGGGGTTTCCAGACGGTGAGGTAGAGCAGCCTCCTTCCTCTCGTCTAGAGTCTCCGCCGGACATGTGTGACCCTCCCACAGCACCGGAAGAGAGCAGAGGAGGGGAGACCAAGCTGAGTGCCCGAATCACAAAGCACAGTGCTAAGGCCCAGAGCCTGCTGCAGAGGAGCAGGAGGCACGGGAAGGCTGAGAGGTTGCTCAGAAGCATTAACAACCAGCAGGTGGGCTCGCAAGCCCCCGCCCCGACCTCCACCTACAGGACGAGAATTTGGCTTCCCAGAGAAACTGAACCAGAGGGACTGTATTGGTCTCCCCTGGTGCAGGCCGAGGCTGGGGCGGGGTGAATGCGGGTACACAGAGCCAGCCTCCCCCGTCCCTGCCTCCTGCTGGTCTCTGAACAACAGGGACAGTGTACTGAAGGGTTCTTTTCTGTGGACACTGATCCACCCCAGGAAGAAAGACCTGTACATGTACGCAGAGACACTGAGAGGTTCTGATCGCACCCAAGAAAAAAAAAATCCCCTGCATTTACACTCGGCCTGCAATGAGCAACTGAAATGTGTGTGTCGACCAAGGGTCTGCACCAAAGAAAATGTCCGTCATGATGGAATAAAATCAAGAGGGAAAATGAAAGGCTCTGTGAGGGCGACAGAAGCAATGAACAAGCAGGAGAATCTGAAAATAAAATAAATTGGCATCTTCGGAGGTACAAGAGAAGACACTGCATCCGCAAGATGTGATGAGAAAGAAACAACTAGGGCAAGAAAGAGTTTCTGGGAGTTAAAAATAAGAGTGCTAGAATTTCAGAAATTTTACAACAGTGTGGGATGATAAATAACCCTGCAAGTAAAACAAAGAAGGCTGTCAGAGAAAAGGGGTAAGAAAATTACAAGAGCAACCCAGAAGGTTCAACATCCAATAAATAGTTCTACGAACAGAGGACAGAAAAAAGGGTGGTAAGGAAATTATCAAAGAAATCATGACAAGGAAAGGTCTAGAGTAGAAAGACATGAGTCTTCATTGAAATGCTCCAAATGCCAAAGATAATAGTTGATAATGGCCTCAGACCAATATACCCCATTTTGATACTGTAGAACTCCTAGAAACAGAAGATCTTAAAGAGTGTTCAAAACAACAACTAAAAAGTTTACATATCAAAGATCGAGAATTGGAATGAACTAGATTTCTCAACAGCACCATGGGAAGTAGCATACTTTAGAAACATGTCTTCAATATTCAAGGGAAGATGAATTTCTAGTCTAAAATTCTGTATACCCAATTACACTACCAAGCAAATGAGGCCAATGATACTTACTGTTGTCAGTCAGTAAAGACGTTTCCAAACACGCGAAGTACACGAAAATTTACACTCAACAGGCCCTTTCGTGGGAGGCTACTGTAAGATACTGCATCATAAACAAGGAAGGCTCGCGATCTACAAGAGGGGATGACAGGCAGAGTGGGGCGGGGGGAGCTCCAGGACTAGTGACAGGCCTGTCCAGGACAGGGCAGCAGCAGGAGCCCAGTGGAGCACTTACTGACAGGTTTGCGATGTCAAAAAGTGTAGAAAGGGTTGATTTGCAGAGTTGTTGGAAACATGGGAAGACTGTGATGTTGAGCAAACAAAGCAAAAGCAAAATGTGGAGAAATGATCGACTCGGGGAAGATTATGCTGAGAAACAGAAGTCCGCTCTCAGTTTACTACTTGGCTCAGCACTGGGTAATGTTTATTTTACATAATCATAATCGTGAAAAGGCTGTGTGTGGATTTCACACAAAAAAAACAGATAAACAATTATGTTGGAAGGATGGAAAGCCCAGGAAGCAGGGATGAATAATCTAAAATATTCATTTAATTTAGTGGAAAATGTTGAAAATAAGTGAATCAAGAGGGTGCAATGTTTGCCTCCATCTAAAAATACAACTGTAAATACAAAAACAAGCAAAATAGACAAACAAGCAAAAAAAAACCAAAACAACAACAACAAAATCAATGCTATAAGTGGCTGCCACTGGGGAACAAAAAGTAAGTTGAGCCCAGAGGGTGGCATAGAGGTTTTTATATATATTTTTCTAAAAATAAAAATAAAGCCAGGTTGCGGGTATGGCTTAGTGGTACAGTATGTGCTTAGCATGTATAAGGCTGTGGGTTCGATCCTCAGAATACACACATAAATGCATATACATACATCTGTAAACATATGTCCATATACAAATTAATTTAAAATCCAATAGAAGTAAAAAGGATCTGCCTTTGCTAAATGATGGCTTTACCTCCCCAACCTGTGTTTTTCAAATCCCTCAACCATCAAACCAACTGTTCAGGAGTACAGCATCTGAAGACCTTCTGGAATGAGGCCTCTCATCTCTACCAGCGCGAGACACCAACTAGCTATGGTTGCCAAGTTTCCCAAGGCACCCTCCAAAGGAGGCCATGCTATTGCTTCTCAAAGTCAAGCATTAAGACTCAGCGAGGTACTGGATTTGATGATTTGATGAAGTCTAGGCCATAGTAAGTGGTAGAGCCAGGACCTAAAGTCAGGTCCTCCAAGACAGATTCTGTTTCCAAATCCCATCTCTCCACCCCCCTGACTCTGGGCAGGTCTAGTGACAGTTCTGACCAATATGGGACAGTGGAAGCCATACTGCTGACGTCTCAGCTTGGGTCAGAGGAAACCTTGCAGCTTTTACTTTGGTCTTGTGCAATGTTCCCTTGGGGACTTTTCTTTTTGGAAACAAGCTGCTCTTCTGGGAGATGTCTCAGCCACATGTGGAGGCCATCAAGGAAGTCCTACCAACATCCCAGCCGATCCAGCATCGGGCACCAGCCACGTGAGTGGACCACCCCGTGAGCCTTTGGCTGGCTCCATCCTCCATCACTCTCCTACTACAAGAGTATGAGAGATCCCAAGTGGTACCACCACCTGAGGTGTCAACCTACAGAACTGTGGGACAAAGCAGGAAGATTGCATGAAGCTACTATGCCTTGGGCTGGAGTCTTATACACCTATAAATGAACAGAACACCATCTAATCCCAAGATTCACCCTAGAAGCACTGCACAGCAGACACAGTGTTGAAATTCGGGTGGGGCATTTGTGTTCTATAGGACCTGCTGGCGCACTGTAGGACTCCTAGCACCCTGGCCCTTGCCTGTGAATCTGAACCCTCTTCCCTCATACCAATGTGATAACTAAAAATGTCCTCACGCTTTTCCAAATGACTCCTAAGGATAACAATCCCAGGTGAGGTCTCCAGGTAGACAAAGCCACTTTGGGGTGGTTTAAAACTGAATTCTAACCATAAAATAGAAAAGACAAAGCAGTCTTGTGTAAGAAACTGAAAGAGTAAATAAGATCCAAAAGTTACGGTAGATATAATAAAAGGGAAAGAAACTGCTCAAAGGGAAATTACACTGTTCGATCAATCTTGCATGCCTGTATCTGGTAGCCTGAGCAATTACT
>RJWT010052461.1:0-10557 GCA_004365215.1 Cuniculus paca | reverse complement strand
GGGCTGGCTGCAGCTCCAGCTCGGTGCTCCGTCTGCTAGGGCACTACCTGTGCTATCATGGGATCCAACATCACTCTCTCTGGGGGGGATAAGCCCGTTTCTTCTCAGGGAGCAGGCGGTAACTCCGTGTTTGCGCAACTGGTGGCGTTCACAGTTAGATTTGGTAGAAAAGAAGGCATCGCATTTTTGACAAGGGAAAGGTTTCTGACCTGAAGCAGGAAAAAAAATATATATTTATCTGGCTTTCTACCACAGGGAAAAAGAAAAGTTGCTTTTGATTTGTTCTCTTGGGGTTACTGGCATTTGCTTTCCCCCTTCCGCCCTTTCCTTTTAAGAAAAGAAACAAAACACATTTAAAACGAAACAGAACAGAACAAAATGGAAACACCAATGACTAAAATGATAATTTTCCCTCAACTTGAGTGGAATGAAGTGTTTCTGTCTTCAAAATACTAAAAGAAAATTAACACTGAAACCAAGATAACGTGTTTGAAGTAAAACAACGGCATCATAATAATTGTATTATATGACGACAACAGGGACGTGGAGGGTCTCAGAGCGTAGCGGGACAACACCTACTCTGACCACGAAGGGGAGACAAGGCCAGGCTGGGCCTGGCCGTCATGCGTGCGCCTGCGGGGCAGAGGCCTAGGCAGCCTGGGGGAGCCTGCGCCCAGAGGTCTGCGGGGCCCCGCGGAGCACCAGGGAGCCCCGCTTGACGTGGCACTGACCAGGTGGCCGCAGCGGCCCACGGGAGACAGACACGAGCACCAGGCTTCCGATTCCCACCGGCTGTTGGGGTGGCCTGCAGGGACCTCTGCCCAGCGGCCAGCGACACGAGGGCTTTGCGCTGGGCTCCTGGGTCCGGCCTGGTGGGGAGAAAGCAGCCAACGCATCCACCTCCCTGACCGCTCCCAGGCCCCCCCACCCCACCCCGAGGATGCATGGCTGTGCGAGGAGGGAAGGAGGACCCTGTGCACCCTGCCCCGCCTGGCCCAGGGCCCTCGGCCTTCGTACCCTCTCCTCCCCTTCCCTCTCGGGTGTTTTTCTTCCGTACTTGGATCCCTTCTGTACTGCAAACGCCATCGGTATTTCAAAATGCAAGTGAAGAAGTCCTGCAACTCATCCTGGGTGTGCGTGGATGGGTGGGAGGGGAGCGGATTCAAGGGGCCGGGGCGGGAGACAGGGGAGCAAGAGGGAGGCAGGGAGGGCAGGGAGAGGAAAGGGGTCAGTGGCTTTCAGGACAGAGAAGACGGTGGCACATCATCTGCTACACTGCTGGTTTCTTTTTCCGGGCCACCAGGTTCGGTGTCTCAGCTCCCAGTTTCACAGGGGAAAGGTGTCATGTGGCCTGGTTCTGCTACCTCAGACTCCTGAGGACGCCACAGCCAAACACATGAGCCAAGAACTGGCAGGCAGAGCAGGCATGGTGACAAGCAACAGCACTCGGGAGGCTGAGGCAGGAGGGTCACTGAGAGTTCGAGGCCTGCTTGGGTTATGTTAACTACACAGTGAGACTCTGTCTCAAAAACCAAAAGAACCTGGTGGACCAGTCACAGCACAGCTCCCTGCAGACACAGATGCCCCGACCTTGGGCTTCTGGGGGCGTGTCAGGGCCTGGTGCCAGGCGGTGAGCCACAGGGGCAGCTGGTTCCCCAAAGGAGGGGAAGAGGAGCACCGACTGGCACCACATGGCTTCAGGGAGCACCTACTGCAGTCCAGAGGGGTGTGACGGTGCCATCGCAGGTGGGGGTGTCTGTTTCCTCCTGGGCTGGACCACTCCTAAGATGAGGGTCTCTAGGGAGCACAGCCAGGCTGCATGCAGCTCAGGGGCAGAAGCCCAGGGTCCCACCCCCAGCACCTCGACTCCCAAGAACAGCAGAAGCCGCTGTGCTAGACTTCTTGATTTTGGAGAAGGCAGCTTCTCGCTCCTCTCCTGCACGACTTTCACACTGGTCAGTGCTTCCCCTTTGTTACTGGGCCGGCCGGCCAGGCTGGCGGCTGCGATGAAGACGGTGCTGAACACAGACAGTGCGACGGTGCCCAGCGTCGCGCCCAGCGTTACACCCCTGGGAAGGACCCGCAGCGATGCGGCCGGCAGCAGTGAGGGGCCTGTGCTTCACAGCGAAGCCTTCTGATTTCAGCAGTGGCTCTCAGCGTCGCAGGCCTGCAAACACTTGGGGGCTCCTTGCCTTTATTAAGTGGAACAGCCCAGGCTACTGCCTGGGAAGGGGTACCTGGGACCACGACGTGGCCCTGTACCCTGGCCCAGGGCGCCCCAGCCCCAGAAGAGCAGCTAGCTCGAGAAGCAGCCTGGGAGACGAGCCCCATGCCTCTGCCACTCGCCCACCCTCAAGGCGAAGGCGTCCCCCTTTCGGTATCCCTCCTCTCCAGTGTCTGCAGAGGTGTACACAGGGAGGCTGAGGAGGCCAAAGCTGCCACTTAAGAAAGTAAAAAGCAGCCAAATAAAATACAGCTGGTGTCCAAGGTGCTTTCCATACTTACACAAGGACATCTTACTAATTTAAACTTTTTGTGTGTGAGGCACTGGGAGGCAGGCATCCTACCACTGAGCTATACTCCAAGCCCTTTTAAAATTTTATTTTGATGCAAGATCTTGTTAAGTTGCTCTGGGTAGCCTTCAACTTGTGATCCCCCTGCCTCAGCCTCCTTATGCAGCTGGGGTTACGGGCATGAGTCACCACACCTGGTTCTTACTCATTTAAACTCTGACTCTTATTTCCTGTCAGGAGTAAGTGCAGGGAAGACCCCAAGGTTGGCAAAGAAAAGGAGCTCCAGGTACCTGGAAGACAGCAAGCCAGCCGGGGATCCGGAATGCCAGCTCTGGTGGGGACTTGCCTTGCCCTTTCTCTGGGGGAAAGGAAGGGAGCTGAGGGAAGGAGGAAGAAAATGAAGCCAGAGCTGCAAGGGACACAGGACAAGATGCTCGTGAGAGAGGAGTCCAGGCAGGAACAGTGCGCTATTGTCCCCTGGGTGGTGGCACTCGGGGAGAAAGAGGTGAGGAACTAGGAGCTGTCCCCACCCACAGGAAGCTGGGGCTGGGAAGAGAGCTCGAGAGTGGCAGGAGGAAGGCAGGTATGTGGAGGCCCTGCCAGGGGACGTGGACTATGGCGACCGACAGCAGTTTCCTCCTCAGACAAGTTCCTGGACCCTGTGCCAGGAAAGAGGGCTGCACTGCGTGCTCCGCTGCACCCCGGCATCTGGCCTCCTGCTGCCCTGTGGGGCAGTGGCCTGGGACGTACGTGGGGCAGCGCAGAGATGCAAGGTGACTGACTTTGCTGAGGGCAGCGGCTGAGCTGCAGGATGGAGGTGGTTTGCTTACCTACAGCGGCAGACTAGAAGCTGCTCAATGCTGCTGGCCGGAACTGAGCTATTGTTTTATTTTGAGACAGGGGCTTGTAATTCGCTTGTCCAGGCTGGCCTCAAGTGAGTCCCCTGCCTCAGTCTCCGGGGGGAGGGGAAGCTGTTGGTTAGATGTGAATACCATTTAAAAGGCTGGATGGTGACGATAATCCCAGCACTCTCTGGAGGCTAGGACAGGAGGATCGCAAGTCTGAGCTCAGCCCGGATAAGTTAGTGACTTGGCTTATCCTTGCTGCTAAATAAAAACCAGCAGGGTTTCGGCTCAGTTCAAAGGCCCAGAGTTCAATCCCCAGCACTGATTTAAAAAAAAAAAAAAAAAAAGGCTGGACAGTGGTGCCCGACAAAGGCAGTTAACAGAGCCCAGTAAGACAGAGTCTGGCACAGGCCTGGGCCACTGAAGACCCTGCTGAACAGCACTGTGACTCACAGCTGCGCTTGCCCGTCCTTCTGGACTCAGATGCGTGAGAACACAGGGAGGCCTCAGGGAAGCCCAGGTAGCCACAGGCACCCATGGTCCCAGCAGCAGGTCAGCCTGCGCAGGCCTGGGGCTCCTCGCGGTAGCGTCCGCATCGCCCTCACAGGACTGCCGTGAGCTCGGGCTCTGAGAGGGTTCCCAGCAGCTACCAAGGAGAGGCGGCAGCGCATGCTGGTGTCACCCCGATCCACCTGGCGTGAGGGAGCCTCCCATTCACCTTGCTTGGGTCTGGAGCCTACTGGATTCTAAACCAATGACACCCACTCTGGCACCCCAGGGTCAGGCAACCCAAAGTGGAACACGAGGGGACAGGTGGCAAGCAGCAGCAGGACCCCAGCCCAGCGCTTGAAAGGAAAAGGTGGCCGTCAGCCTGCCAGGAAAAGCAAGCCCTGGGGATAAGTGGCCGCATGGAAGGAAATGCACACAGCTCATGTGGAGGAGGGCACTGCAGGGAAGGACAGCCCAGGCCAGGGGGTCGCCAGATCCCGCCACCTGCGGGTGAGAAGTGGTGACAGAGCTATTTCCCCAAAGACCCTGCGGGCAACCAAAAGCGCAGCAGAAGACCCCGCGTGGGAGGCACCGTCTCGGAGCCACTGCCTTCCTGGGGCCTGCTGGCCTCGCTGGGTTTAATCATTTCAGTGGGAAGAGAACGAGCCTGAAAGGCAGCACGTGCTCCAGGATCCGGGCCAGCGCGCCGACTTCCTGGAACAGATGCTCGGCGACGCCCGGCTGTGCGGCAACCTCTGGCCCTGGGGCGGTGAACAGCCGCCCCTCCCCCGGCCTCCCAGCCGTGACCCTAAGGCTGGTCTCCCTAGCCCACGCTCCCCTGCACTGCCCAGGTCCCGCCTGCTCCTCCACCTCCTCCGTGGACACGGCCTGGCCGAGGCTGGGCCTCGCAGGCACCTGCCTCACACACCGCGGCTGCACTGGGCCTCGTGCCCCCGTGTCACCTCCCCAGGGCTGCCATGTTTCTACTTAGCAAGCAAAACGGGGGACGCCCCACTACCCTGACCTCGGGCCAGCAACAAGTAATATTTAGTCTTTCCCAAACACCTTGTGGGAAAACCTTATAATAAGATACTCGCTATCTGAATTTCAAATTTAATTGTTGACTGCGTTTTCTGCAGCAGTTCTCTACTGTGTGGACAGCACCATTCAGGTTCTAGTCCTGTCTGTTAATATTTGGGCCATAAACTCCAGATAGGCAAAGATCTCACTCAACTTACTTAGCTCAATGATGTAAACCCTGCGAGAATACTCAGAAAAATGTAATTAGAATAAATGGTGTGGTCACTGGCATAAAATTATTGAAGATACATTCCATACTTTGAAACTCTACTTATAGAAACTAATACCTGAAAAGTACTTTTGGTATATCACTGTAAGTTTAAACATGTTATCCAGGATACTAGTCACTGCTTGGAGGGTTTCTCTGAAAGAGCTGACAATACTACTATAAACAAATTTCTACCATAATCCATCACCAATTTTCAAAATGAACTGGATGTGCACCTGGCTTAACAAACTGAAAGCAAATGGCCAATATTACATTTGTAGTATTTCCCTTTACAAGTACATGGATGGCTGAAAGAACTTTAGTGTTCAGAACTGAAAAAGCTGCGTTGAGGACACCAAGACAGTGTTTCATGTCCCAGCACTGAACTCACCGTGCCGACACCTCAGTACAAAGTCCCACTCCCCTGGCCTGCGCACCCCCACTAACCCTGTCAGTCTCGAGCCTTGGGAGGGGTATGTGTGCAGGGGGTGGGATACAAGGTGCCCTGCAAGTACCTTGCCCTGGGGCTCAGATCACTGGCACGGGTCAGCGTGGGTACGATGAGCACAAGGGAAATCACAGCACCCCCACGCTGCCCGCGCTGCAAGACTCAGAGAAGCCAGGAATACATGGGGCACAGGGCGAAGGCCCTGCTCCTTCCAACTCTACGCTCCCCTCCCTTCCTGGCTCAGCTTGCCGACAGGAAGCAGGCCTCTTACCAGTGTGTGTGAGCAGGTGCCTCTGCAGGGAGCTGGCCCAAGGGAAGACTCGGGGACAGTGGGGACAGCTGATCTTCTGCACGCAGTTGGCGTAGGAGTTCCGCTTTGCTCTCAGCAGCTTGTCCTCGGGCGGCCCGCCCTGCTCCTCATCACTGGGCCCGTGGTGGTCAGCAGTGCCCCCGGCCCCCTCCTCCTGAGTGTCGTCCTCTGTGGTCTGCAGGAACGGGCTGAACTTGTTGGTGTCCGTGGTGGCCAGCATCTTCTCAATGCTGGCAAACTCCCCACTGGAGTCCAGGTCCACCCCGCCACTGTGGGCGCAGGGCCGGCTCCTCACCCCCTTCTTGCGGCCCCTCTTCTTGGAGGAGTCGGCCAGGCCCTGCTCAGTGGGGGAAGCTGACTCTGGGCTGCTGGCCACAGGGGGCAGTTCCCCGGACTCCTTAGGGCTTGCAGCGTTGGTGGGGGTGGCAGCAGCTCTGGGGACGGCGCCTCCTAAGCTGTCCACGGCTGCTGCGCTACTGCTGGAGACCAAGGGCCCTGGGCTGGCCACCTTGCTGGTTTTCAGCAGGGTGGGGGCTGAGGACACGGATGAGATGATCTGGGCGATGGAGGCCAGTGGGGGCAGCTCCTCTGTCACGGGGGGCTTTGGCAAGAGAAGTGGGGGCTTGGGCCGCAGAGGCCGCAGTAACGCTGGGCTGTTCAGGAGGGCAGAGCTGCCCAGGAGGGGAGAGCTGCTGACAAGAGCCGAGGAGTAGATGGGCACGGCCAGCTGCACGGAGCCCTGGAGGGGCTGGGCGTGGGGGTCCAGCGGGGCGGCTGTGGTGGCCGCCACCATAGCAGCAGTGGGGCTTTCTAGGATCCCACTGGGCCCCAGAGTTGGCGGTAGACAGGAAGCCAGCGGCTCAGGGCTTCCGGGCTCCTGCTCCCGCTTCTTGGCTTCCCCAGGAGCAGCTGCGTCCTGGTCTCCCTTCCTGCAGCTCTTGGGGATGGACAGGTCGATGGGCTCCATGGAGCAGTCATAGGGGGCCAAGGAGGAAGGGCTCAGGAAGGACACGCTCTCCTGCTTCACCTGCACCAGCGCCAGGCCCTTCTGAGAGAAGTCCAGGGGCTCGTTGAAGTCCACCGCGAAGCTGCTGGTCGGCTCCAACTTGACCGCCACGTGGGGAGGGGGCGGCTGGGCGGAGCCTCCGTGAAGAAAGCCGTTGTGGGGCTCCAGGAAGGCAGCGAGGGGCTTGCAGTCGCCAAAGGCCGCGTAGCCGCCCTCTTCCCCCCTCCCCGAGGCCTCAGTGCTGGCCTCGGTGCTGCCCGGGCCGCCGGTCGCCAGCACGTAGCTCTCGATGTCCTGCTCGGGCACGTGCAGGTGCTGCTTGAGCACGTGGTGGACGCAGTTGCGCTTGGCGGTGAAGGTGGCGCCGCACTCCTTGCACTCGAAGGGCTTGCGCGCCTTGTGGCAGCCGCCCAGGCCGCGGCCGCAGTGCGTGCGCATGTGGATGCGCAGGGCGCGGTAGTGCTTCAGGTCCTCGCCGCACAGCCGGCACACGGTGTCGGGCGCGCAGAAGGCGTCCACCAGCTCGGCCGCGCTGCTGCTCACGTACTCGATGTTCTTCTCGATGTCCTTGCGCGTGGCCTTGAGGTGCTTCTTGCGCAGGTGCCGCTCACAGTTGGCCTTGACGGTGAAGGGGTAGTGGCAGATCTTGCAGATGTAGGGCCGCTCGCCGCTGTGCGTGCGCAGGTGGCGGATGAGGGCGGCCTTGTCGGCCGCGATGTAGTCGCAGATGTTGCACTGGTAGGGGGAGATGCCCAGGTGCGAGCGCACATGCGCGCGCAGGACCCCCGAGAAGGCGAACACCTGGTTGCAGAAGCGGCAGGGGTAGAGCACCTTGCGCATGGCGGGGGCCTTCTTGCCGCCGGGTCCCGTCATGATGGCCTTGAGGTCGCCCTCTGTGATCTCCTGCTTGATCTTGGCCTCCATGCTCAGCGGCAGCAGGGCCTCGATGATGCTGTCCTGTTCGAGCTGCGTCTTCATTTCGGGCTGGCCAGGCAGCTCTGCGCGTGGCTGCTGCAGGAAGAGCTGCGGGGCCGAGTTTGGCTGCGCCCCGGACTTGGACTGCAGCAGGTGGGCGGTGGCGGCCGCCTCCACCGAGCCCTTCAGGAGCTTCAGCGGTGGCGGGGGCAGGCTGGGGCTGATGCAGCCTGGGGAGGCCTGCTGCGTGTTGATGAGAGGCGGGGGCGTGGAGGTGGCCACCACCGTGCGGGGTGTGACCAGGGGCTTTGGCTTCAGAGGGGGCATGTGCTTGAAAATCGCCTGCAGCGGGGTGGCAGGGGCCTTGGAGAGCGGGGGGAGGCTGATCTGTGGGGGCGCGGACGCGGTCATCTTCAGGATCTGCTGGATGTCGGCCAGCTCGATGGCTGACTCCCCGGAGATGGGCTTGACCACGATGCTGCTGTCCGGCTGGATGATGAAGCCCTTCTGGAAGGGCTGCAGGGACAGATGCCTCATGCTCTCCTTGGTGGCCGGGAGCACTGTGAGGGAACCCCCCAGGGAGGCGGCCTCGAAAGGAGACAGGCTCAGCACGTTGGTGCAGCCGGGGTCCTGAGGTAGCGGACACTTCAGTGTCTGGAGCTGTATTGCTTGGTTGTCGTCTGGCAGCGGCTCCTCGGCGGGTGCGGGCCTGACGTCTTTGGTGTGCTGCAGGCCCAGCAAGGCCAGGAAGACCTTCTGGTCCAGGGCCTCACCGCCTAGGACATCGGCCTGCAGCTTTTCCCGGCCCTGGTCCACGGTGACGTGGGTCTGCTTGTGCAGGGCGAGCGAAGACAGCATGGGGAATGCCTTGTCACAGGAGTCACAGACGAAGCGGTGCTGCTCGCTGATGCACCTCCGCAGGTTTGTTTCACACCAGGCCTGCGTGGAACGAGGGCAGGAGCAAGGGAACAAAGGCAAAGATTTAAACAGGAGCACTGAAGGGAAGCGCCCGTGGCACAGCCGCGCCAGCGTGCAGCCTCTCTCGTTAATCTAGAGGCGAGGACCCACCCTCCCGATCGCGGCCCTGGGGCTGAAGCAGCCGGACGGCAAGCGTCGTTGTCAGAAGAAACCGGCCGGCCGGCAGGCCCTGCAGTGCAGTGGGCTCACCCGCCGCGCCACAGGGGTGCAGTCCTTCCTCTCTTTAGAGATGGGCGCGTCATGCAGCTGACAGTGACAGAGGGGGGAGAACCCTCCTGTGTGACTGAGGGAGGGGCAGGAGGGAGCACGGCTGGGGGGTGGTGCCTGTGATTCACAGGTCTACACGTACAGAAAGACCCACACGCTTGGAGCGCATGTGTTTATGTCAACTTTACAAAATAGAAAGACAATTTCAAAGTACTTTTAGCAGGTTCTGAGCAGACAACAAGGATGATTCTTTTCTTGTTCAAATGGAAAATGCTCCAAATCTTTTCTTTTGGGGGGCGGTGCTGGGGGTGGAACCCAGGGCTCTACTGCTCTACGCCCTCAGCCTCCAAACTGGCTCCTTTACCAGAAACTACAGTGCTAGAAACATGCGTGCAGATGCTAATGAAAGATTAAAATGTATGAATTCAAATTTTGGTAGGGGATGGTAAACAATTCACACCCACTTCCCAAGTCCCAAGAATGAGCAAAAAGCACTGATGAGCCAGAACCACGCCACCTATCCCTCCCAACCTCACACCCAAGGGAGACAGAAAGGGCAAGGTGGGTGTTTTTCAATTTTTAATTTTTTTTTAACTGGGGATTGAATTTTTTTTTTAATTTGGTACCAGAAATTGAACTCAGGACCTTGCATTTGCCAGGCAGGCATTGTGCAGCTGAGCTACATCCCCAGTCCTTTTTTAAAATAAATTTGAGCCAGGGTCTCACTAGGTTGCCCAAGCTATGCTCAAACTTGGGGTCCTCCTGCCTCAGCCTTCCAGGGTCCTGGGGTAACAGGTGTGCGCCACCACATCTGGCTCCAAGTTGCATTGTAAGAGAAGGGGTTATCAACAAGATAGGATTCTATGGGTGACATCTCCAGGAAAGGGAACTTCAGCGTGAGGGAGTCCGGTGCACCTGAGTGGCCGTGACCGGTCAGATACCTGAGAAATACAGGGGAACTTCCTGCAGGAGAAGTCCGTGAACCCCAGGTCGTGGAAGCCCGCGGGGATCGAAGGGTTGTTCTGGATGAAAGGTCTTCCCAGCGAGTCCCGGGGGAGCTGCTTGTGGACGAGTGCGTTGTGGCGCAGCAGTCCTCGATGTGTTCGGAAGGTGACACAGCAAATGTCACATCTAGGGAAAGGGGGAGACCAAGAAGGCCCGGTCAGCCTTCCACTTGTCTCTCAGCTCAGCACAGCCTCCGTTCCTTCATGGCCCCTGCACGCGTAGGAGCGAGGCGGGAGGAAGCGGGCGTGCTCGTGGGCAGCACCCAGAACGCTTCCTTTGGATTCATTCTGTAAACCGCGTCCTGCCAGCTCTGGACACTGGCTCTTGGCAGGCAGTAAGCAAGGTGCCTAGGACCAAACACGCGAAGTCTGCATGAAGAGAAGGGAGCTGGGACCCAAAGTCGCCCCTGCAGACCCATGCTTGTAACCTGCCCATGTGCTACCAGCTGGGTCATTCTGGAGGTTTTCTCCCTCCCCCAGCTCACCAGATTTAGTTATTGTAAATGTTTAAACAGCAACAAAGCAGACATTTCTGTAGCACCTGCAGCGATCAC
>RJWT010052460.1:0-10572 GCA_004365215.1 Cuniculus paca | reverse complement strand
CGTATCACTCAAATCCTCCTGAGGTGGTCCTCACCTGCAATCCAGAATTGACTCTTCAATCATTCATGACTTCCCCCAACCCCACACCATGGGCCTCTGCACCCTCCCGTCAAAGCCGGTCACTGACACTTGGTCCTGTTAGGCAGTCCTATTTTTGAGGACACAGTATTCACTGGGAGCATCAGTGAAGGAACCACCTCCAGGGAGGAGGAGAGCTCTGTTGCCACCTGGCACAGACCCTGTAGCCAAGTTTGCTGACTCTGTGCCTCTGATTCCTATCTGTCCATGCAATATCACGACCCAGTTTTTTAGACTCTTATGGTCAGACCTTACTCCCACTGGCGCATGTGCATTTAACGCAGGCTGTCACCCAGGTGCATGAGTCCAGTCCCCAAAAGCATGCTCTACAAGGGGCGGGCTCCAACTTCTTCACTCATATTTTGTCCCCTCACTCTTGAACGGGTAACTGACCCTGCAGGTTCCCAGAGAGGGGAGGTCAGAGCAGTGGCTTCCCTCTGGGACTTGGGAATCCAAGTGCCTATGCTTGACGGCACAGATAGCATGGCCCCTGCACAGTGTCCGTAATCCCCACCTAGGCTGCAGGGCAAGTGGTATTGTAGTCCCATGTTTCAGAGGAGGAAATGGGCTCTCATTCATTTCCTGAGGAGCCATGCAGATCTGTGCCAGGGTTGTGGACCCTGCAGGAAGAAGTCTACCCTGTTTCAGCACCCCCAGAACCCCCATTCCAGTCTGGATGAAATGAATTGAGGGCCTGAGGTAAGCAGCCAGGTCCTGTGGGTGCTGCAGGCCCTGATACAGAGCTGGACTTTAGTTTGAGAGTGAAGGGAAGCCTTGGAGGTAGAGAAATGATGCGATCTAATTTGCCTTTTTGTTTCATTCTGGGATGGGGACTGAATCCAGGGCCAGCTTGTTTATGCTAGGCAAGCGCTCTATCATTCGGCTACATCCCCAGCCGTGGGCTACATCCTCAGCCCTGATCTGCCTTTTGAATAGCTCACTCAGGCCCTGGGGAGATCTGGCCATCAGCTGCTATTGTCCAGGCAGAAAGGACCAGGCCATAGGCACCAGGCTGCAGCCACTCCTGCCCCTACCAGGCCACAGTCCCCTCCTCTAGCACAGGCCCCCTCTTCCCTCCAGACACAGTCCCCCTCAAGGGCCTGTCTGGCAAGAAGGAGATCACTGTCACTGTCCAGATCTCAGTGATGAAACTGGCCCTCAGCCTCCTCTGTCTCACTGCCTGTTCCCACAGGCTCATTACAGTCACACAAGTCCAAAGTGTCAGGACAGGCACTGCAATTTGCCTGCAGGATTTATTCTTGTCGTGTAAAAATCTGTTTCCACTGAAGGGGCAGGGGAACTGCGCCCTCTCACCATGTGCAGCTGGGAGCAAACTGCATACATGTGCGTGCCCAGGGCAAGGAGAGCAGATCTTTAACCAGTGAGGGGTGCAGGGGGTGTCCGTGCCTTGGGCATAGGCGACAGTGCCTATTAATGCCTATCCCTGGTCTGGGGTGCAGAGTGTGGGGCAAGATGAGCAACCCCATTTTACAGATGAAGAAACTTAGCCCCAGAGTGCTCAGGTCACTGTCCAAAGTTGCATGGCCAGGAAAAAGCAGAGGCAGAGTATGAACTGGGTCTCTGGACTCCTGGGATGGTGTTTGGCCTTCTCACCAAGATGGGGAGATCATTGGACATATGGGGACAGCCCGAGAATCCACCAGGCCAGGGGAGGCTGGGCTGAGAGGGCAGGATCAGGACCAGGGCTACAACTGGGGAAGCCAAGGACATGCCCCCACTTCAACGAGTACCTAGGGCCACAGAACCCAGGGCCCACAGCTCCTTTGAGGTCACACTATCCACAACCCTGCATCTCCCACCATCACTGGCACCAGGATTCCAGCTCACCCACCTCCTGCCCACCTACAGGCCCCTGTGATATGTTAGGTGACACTCGGGCACCAGCCCCTGCTTTAAGTCAGACACTTCTGTTCTCACCAGGAGGAGGGACAGGTAACACACTCAGCTCACACCCTGGCCTGTCCAGATACACACGTGACCGCTCACATAGACACAGGGACACAGACTAACAAGCACAAAGCACATGCCTGTGTGAGCGCGCCTAACCCCGTTTGAGTCCCCTCCCCTGTCCAAACCCCAGCCCCTTGCCTTGGTTTCCACACTAGTCTTGGAGCATGGTTAGGATCCCTGGGTCCCAGGGAAGGTGGGGCCGGGCCGGGCCGTGGAGCCTCCCAGCCCACCACAACTCCACCTGGATCTACTTTCGGGCCCCAGCCAGGCTCAGCAAAGCATGGATGGGTAGGCAGGGAGGGAACTCCTCCTCTCCATTGGGGCAGGGCCCCCACTTCCAACTTACCCTCTGGCAGGAAGCTTCTGGATGCCCGAAATGGGGAGCACATGCTGTCTGAAGTTGGGGCAGGCGGGGGTCAGAGCAGCCCTGGGTGCCAGCCGGGCAGCGGGCAGGCAGGCTGGACCCTGAGGCCTGACGCAACGGAAAAAGAAACCACAGCTCAGGCTGGGCCGGCCCCCTCCCCTTCTGCCCCAGCAGGAGGCAGCAAGGTGTCATTAAGGGGGGGCTGGGTCTGCTGTGCGCATATGGGCAAGATGGAAGGCTGGGACACTGCCGGCCCCACCCCACAGGTAATTTGAGGTTTCGGATTGGAGCAGAGGGTATGGGGAGCCAGAGCCTGCCTGAGGGATGGTCTTGACTCATGGCACAGGTGGGCACAGGTTTCTGGGTGATCAGGCCTCCTAGAAGAAGCCTGGAGGGTAGAGATACCCAACCAGCAGTCCTTTTTACAAATGGGTTAACTGAGGCAAATGGAGGACAGGGTCTGAGACTTCCTGGTCATAGGTTGCACATTCATTCAACAAACATTCTTTGAGCACCCTCGGGCTGCAGCAATGAGTAAAGCACAGACCAGTGGTGGCGAACGATAGTTCATGTGCCACAGTGGGCATGCAGAGCCCTCTTTGTAGCCACACAAGCCAAGCTGCCCCAGCATCGCCCCGGCAGGCAGCAAAACATCAGATGACAGCACATTGAGGGTCAGTGTCAGCACTTTGTGATAAACGAGTTTCGGGTTGTAGTTTGGGCACTCGGTCTCCAAAAGGCTCGCTGCTGCTGGCCTAGAGGGTTCGGCTTCCATCAGGTCCACGGCTCCAGCCGCAAAGCAGCCACAGGGTCAGGACATGAGCTGGTGACCTCAGTGCTGAGCGTTATGGCTTTAGCCAGAAATCTGTCCTCCCACATCCCACAATGCAGCCCATCCCACTGCATCTATCTGCATCTCTCCACTTCCCTGATGCAGGCTGGTCGGGCCCCTAGCACCCCTGCCCAGCCATGCTCCAGTCCATGACTGGTCTCCCCAGTACAATTTGCCCTCTCACACCAGGGCCAGAAGGAATCTTTAAACAGATAAATCAGATGCAACCATACCTCTGCCTGAAACTCTTCCAAGCCTTCTCCTTCTAGGTCACACTGACCCTCAATCCTCCCCAGGCCAAAAGAGCCCTGCCTGACTGGATCCCATCTCACACCACCTTTCCCTGGTTCCCTCTGCTCTGGCTGCGCTGCTTCACCCCTGCTCTTTGAATATGCCAACTGCCTCCTGCCTCGGGGCCTTTGCATTTGCTGTCCCCATTACCCAAAATGCTTTTCTTTCCATCCTCCGAGGCCTTTCCTGATTAACTAATGTAATGTGTCTCAGCTCCATGCAGTTTTCTTCAGTAATCCTTGCATTGTACCTTCATTTTACATATTTGTCTATGTGTCTGTTTGTCATGTGTCCTTCCTAGAGAGCAGAGAGATACCAGTACTGTTTCTCCAGCACGACAGCCACATCAGTACCTAGCGGGTATCAATGAATGTGCTGAATGCATGGGGCGAGGGCTCCTAGCAGACAGGTCTTTCCTCTGCGGCACAGCACCACCTCCCTATGCACCACGCTTGAAAGATCACAAAGCCGCTTTTCAAACTCTGGACCCTCATAACTGCTCCAACAGGACAGCAAGAGAGGGGCTCAGCTCATCAGGGGAAACTGAGGCCTGGCGAGCTGCAGTGATTTTTCTAAGCAAGGGCAGGATGTGCCCAGGCCCAGAGCCCAGGCTGCAGTGAGAGCACCCTCTCCCAGCAACACAGGCCCCAGGAGCTGGCTGCACTGTGGGGAAGAGCTGACCTAGCCAGGGGGACCCTGACTTAGAAGTGGGTAGCAATGGGGAGACACCAAGAGAGGCAGGTGGTTGAGGGACACCTGCAGACTCAGAGGGGGAGGAAAGTGGAGGAAAGGGAAGCAGCGGCTCCATCACACAGATTCC
This sequence comes from Cuniculus paca, assembly GCA_004365215.1. Classification (NCBI taxonomy): domain Eukaryota; kingdom Metazoa; phylum Chordata; class Mammalia; order Rodentia; family Cuniculidae; genus Cuniculus; species Cuniculus paca. The sequence continues at coordinate 6,216 of RJWT010052460.1, read as the reverse complement.
CAGCTGGCAGAGACAATGGGTGACCACTAGCGACTGTGGGACAGCCTAGTGGAACGTCCAGTAGGAGGCAGCATGTGCCATCCGAAAAAGCAGGCTTGATCTGATACCTGGAAAATGGAAAAAAGTCTCCATTTTCAGTGCCAACTATTGGAAGCAAAGCTCTCAAAGTCTTGCTGGTAACAGTCGCAAGGACAGTGGCTTGGTCTTCTGATCAGTGCCGCGCAGCGGTAAGAGCACAGACTTGGACTTGAACTGCTGTGGTTTGAGTCCTGGGCTGTGCCATTTACCTGTGTGACTTCAGGTAAGTTATTGAACTTCTCTGTCTTGGGTTCACCCTGTGTAATATGGGGACACTAATAGCACTTTCCTTGGGTGTCATGAGGATTAAGCGAGAGACAGACAGACAGAATGTAGTCAGTGTGTAGTTGAATCAGTATGTAGTTTTTGCTGTTATCAGGGATTCCTGGTCACTGGGGAGTGGAGGGGGCCAAGTGAAAACTCAGAGGGGCATGGTTCACATAAAGACAGCACAGGGCTAGAACTGGTTGAGAACCACTGCTCTTGGCTGAGAGGCCAAGGTGGTAGACGGGGCCAGGGAGTAAATAACAGACCTGACAGAATAACCTTCCCGTGTGGTGTCCACGTCTTAGGGACTACAGGTCTGGAACCACTGGAGCCTCCAGCAAATCTTGCTCAGGGGGTCTAATCTCTGACTGCGCAGTCTTCTGCAGTAGCTCAGGGCTCTGCCCACTGCAAGCGGTCACCACAGGTAGTGGTCACCACACAGGTAGCTATGGCATCTCCTGAGAGCCAGTCACAGACAGGGCCTCTGCACCCCTACCCAGACCTGTTCCATCAGAAAAGGAGAGGCACCTAGCAACCTGTATTTGAACAAGCCCTCCAGGTCACCCGGATGTGGGCTAAGCACTCACAAATCATGGGCTGGGTGGGCAGGTGGGGTTTTAAAAATGTTCCCAGGGGAGCCCCTGGCTGCCCTCCAGCACCACACTGGGGGGCAAAAAATGAACTGAGACTGAAACATAGCCACTCGATGGCTGCCCACACCCCAGAGGTGGCTCTAGTTTGCCTGAGCTTGGCCTAATGAAACAGATGTCATACTTGGTCTCCATATGAACCCTGCCAATCTCTGGTATAGATGGTAATTCTCTGTTAACCAGAACCCCTGGCTAACCACCTCAGCCCCACTGCATCTCCACACCCTCGTCCTTCCCCCAAGCCCAGCCAGCTGCTTCTTTCACAGAGCCTTCAAGGGGTTGGGCCATCTTAAGTGGATCCAGAGATAAATGACCTCCTTCACCCCATTTCCTAATGAGAAGACTCAGGAAGACAAATAGCATCTACATTAGGGTTCCCCAGACAAAGTAGACTGATAATGTATTTTTTTTTCAATAGTGTTATCTTTTAAGATAGGCTCTTGCCACGGTACCTGCGTGGCAAGCGCAAGGTCCTGAGTTTGATTCTCAGTACCAAAAAACAAAACAAAACACAACAAAACAAAACACAAGACAGGATCTTGCCATGTAGTCTAGGCTGGTCTTGACCTCACTATGTACCCCCAGGCTGGTCCTGAACTTGCGACCCTCCTGGCTCAGCCTCCTAAGTGCTAGGATTATAGGCACGCACCACCATGCACTGCTTTGAGAGAAATTTATTTTAAGGAACTCGTTCATGGGATTCTGGAGGCTGGAAAGTCCAAAATCTGTAGGGCAGGCCTCCATTGCTTTTTGGAGGGACCTTGGTCTCTGCACTGCACACCTTCCATGGGTTAGATGCGTCACAGAGGATAATCTGCTTTACTCAGTCTACTGATTTAAATATTAACTTCATCTTAAAAATACCTTCACAGCAACATCCACACTGGTATTTGACCAAACAACCTAGCCAAATTCGCACACAGAATTAGCCATCACTGCTCCCTGTGAAGCCTCAGTTTATCCCCCAGGAACTGAGCCCCTCCCTCTCTTGCTGCCCTGTCAGAGCAGTTATGAGAGTCCAGGGTTTGCAAAGCAGCTTTGTGACCTTTTGAGGGAGGTGTGCTGTCTTTGCTGCAGAGGAAGAACTGCGTGCTTGGGGTCGGGCCCTCATGCACTCAGCAGCCTGTGAGGAGCACTGGGACAGGATTACGGGCTCCCCTGAAGTTTGGCAAAGCAACAGGGGCCACTGCCACCTGTCAGCAGGCAGAGGGGGGAAGGTGGGCGTGCTTCTCTGTGAAAGAAGCACACTGATGCAGAAAGACCTGGCCCAGGTGCTGTGCTGAGCCCTTTTGTGGGTCCTGCCTTCTGCACCCTTCCACTCCCCTGAGCAGGGCACTGCCACAGGGCCCATCCTCAGATGGGCAGACCGAGCTCTGGCAGGTGAACAACTTGCCCAGTGGTCCTGGCCTCTGGCTGGCAGGCCCTTACACCGCCGCCTTGGAAAGCACCTGCATTCCAGACCCGTGTAACTCTGCACCAGTCACATGAACCCCCTGCATCTGTTTAGCACCCTTTGCCCTTCCCAGACTACAGACTGAACCCAGGGAGCACTGAGCTACATCCCCAGTCCTTTTTATTTTCATTTCTTTGGTTTTGAGACAGGGTCTCACTAAATTGCCAAGCTGGCCTCAAATTTGCGATCTTCCTACCACAGCCTCCCAAGCAGCGGGGTTTACTGGCTACTTTAGTTTCCTTATTCATCCAATAAAAATCAGAAAATGCCGGCACACTGCAGGTATGGGACAAAATGAGAAAGACCTCTCCATGGCTCTCTACCTGTCCCAGGGTGACCTCCAGAACTCCCTGGCGGGTTCCCAAGGTCCTCACTCCTCCAGGTCTGGCTGCACTGTTCGCTTACTCCAGAAATACTTCTTTGTACCTCCTTAATTTGCACATGCTGTTCCATCTGCCTGGAATGCGTTTCCTCTTTCTTCACTTAGCTCTTTTATTCTTCTAACTCAGCTCAGCAAAACCCAACGCAATACCAGAAATCACTCTGCCCACCCCAGGAGGGCCAAAAATTTAAAAAGTGGCCAAAAGCACACTTTGGCAAGGATGTGGAGCAACCTGAACTTTCCCAGGTTGCCAGATGTTATAGTCAGGGGTCGCAGGGAGAAAGACCACAATCAGGACACAGAATTTATAATATTATTTATGGTGGTTACCCAGTGTTAAACATAGGAAAGTGCAGGAAATCTGTCCACAACACCAAAGTCTGTGCTGGGAGGCCCAAAGCCCAGCAGTGGAAGCTAGAAAGTCTATGCCAGCAGGATGAAGGATCTGTGCTAGTAGGTTGAGGGTTCTACAGTGGAGCCAAAAAGCAACGCCCAAGTAAGAATCAGGGCTCCCCGAAAAGTACCACAGCCATCCTCAGTGACAGTGGGGTCCCGCGCTCCTCCAACGATGAGAACAGTCAAGTACATGCCAGGAAGCCAGCGTGACAACTTCTCCTGGAGTTTGAACAGCAACCATCTTCCCCTCCGGAGCCAGGAAGCGATGCTCAACACAAAGACCAGAGCTCCCCAAAGTGAACCGCAGCCACTCTCAACAAGGTCCCGAGCTCCTCCAATGATAATAGCCAAAGTCATATTGGGGAGCTGGCCTGACAAGCTCCTCCAGGAGAACCAGTGGCTCCAAACAGCAGCACCTAGGAGAGCCCACAACACTCCTGCTCTTTCTCTCCACGTCTCTTTTGACGCTGGCAACCTTCCTCAGGTGGGTTGTCTAAATGCAGCACCATGCCGATTTAATTCAACTGGTGCCAAATTGACCACCAGTTCTTAATCCATAACACCAGAGGAAGTGGAAATCAGTGCAACCACTTAGGAGAAGCATTCACAGTGCCTGCCAGAGCTGGAAGAATGCATGCCCTGGGAGAGACCGGCAACGCCACACAACTGTCCGCACGTGTTCACCAAAAGAGACACGCGAGGATGTCCACAGCAGCCCCGCTCCCGATAATCCCAAACTGCAACAACCCCATCGCTGCACAGGAGAAGGGATAAACAAATGGCCATTGTACACACAGCGGACAGCGTGCCAGGAGCACCAACACGGGGCCGGGGCCGGCACTCACTGCACATTGAACGCAGGAAGAGGAAAGTTGGTTGTCACCCCGTGTGGTTTCATTTATATGGGGTCAAACACGGACAAAGGGAACCTAAGCTGTCAAAGTAAGCACAGGAGTAGGACAGGTGGCAGTGTGTGACTGACCAGGCGGGGACCCCAGGAAGCTCTGGTGCTGATCATGCGGTGTCTGGACCCAAGTGCTATCCACACAGATGTGTTGGTTGGGGACCAGTCATCCAGTGGATGAGAAGAATGGGTGGCCTCCTGTGTTACACTTCAGTGCAACCTGTAAGGAAAAACCCAACCATCCAGGGAGCTCTACCAACTCCTGTCTGCTTCCTGGGCCCTGAGGAAGGACACTTCTGATATGGCTATACCGCAGGAAATGCCACCTCGCCTGAGGCAAAGATGGGACCAAGTCTCATTTTCATCCTTGTTGTCCCCAACACCGATAGCCACAAAATGGAGCTGGACAAATGTTTTCTGAGCATGAAGAAGAATGACAAGGGGGAAGGAAAAGAAACGGTAGCATATGGGAATTATTATAGGGATGGGTGGGGCTGTGAGCACCCTGAGCACTTTGGGGACCTTGGGAGTGGGTCTGGTCAGGCTCAGAGGGAGGACCAGGCTAATAGACAGCTGAGGGCTTGGTGACCATGTGGCCTAAGTCATTCGAAGGCGGCTTCACTCAAAGGGAGGCCATCAGGGGCCTCAGAGATTGAGGAACAGTCCTAGGAGTTTCCTGTGGTGCTGCGAATAGAGAGTCACAAAATTTCCAGGTTTAGAATCATGAGTTTTGTGACTCTCCAGGCTGAAAGGAGGCAACAGTTTACCTGGCCCCACCTTCCAGCCACACCAGGACCATGGTCCCAGCACAATACCCCACATCCTGCATCCTGGGGAAAGGTGGTCCAGCCCCGAGGTACCCTCCCTGTACTCAGGGCGGCATCATTCCCACCCCGGAGCTCGCAGACCCCAGGGAACAAGCTGGCAGCCTGGACAAGGCAGGGGGTGGTACCACTTTTCCACCTTAGCCATGGCACCAGCTGCTGTGCTCTGAAGACACCGCACTCTGCCAGGCAGCCAGGCCATTATGGGGATAAATATAGCTGCAGACAGTGAGGCAAGGAGGCTGCAGCAGGGGTCGGCCCTGATGCCCTCCTGGGGCCCAGCTTCTGCCAGGCCACGCTCAGAGGGAAGCCATGCGCTGTAACCCCGCCTCATTAGCAAGCTCTGCTCTTGCACGGGAGCGCCTGGCCCAGGGCTCCCAGCCTGATGCTCCAGGTACAGAGGCAGCCACCCCTGCCCCCAAGGAGTCCAGAGGCTAGGCTGGGTCCTGCTCCTGCCACCCTCCCTCCTGGCCCTCCCTCCACTCTGCTCCCTGGAGGCTCGGAAGGGATGGGTGGGGCTGTGAGCACCCTGAGCACTTTGGGGACCTTGGGAGTGGGTCTGGTCAGGCTCAGAGGGAGGACCAGGCTAACAGACAGCTGAGGGCTTGGTGACCATGTGGCCTAAGTCATTCGAAGGCGGCTTCACTCAAAGGGAGGCCATCAGGGGCCTCAGAGATTGAGGGACAGTCCTAGGAGTCTCCTGTGGTGCTGACACCCCTCTAAGTAGGTGCCATGGGGTAACTAGGTACCAGAAAGCTCCTGATTCTCTCTGTGAACCCAGGCACACCCCTTCCTCTCTGATGCCTGTGAAGTAAAGCATAGGTGAGCCTTTTCTGGCCTCAGGGGATACACAGATGCCTCCGAGAGTCTTCCTGGGAGGCTCTGAGCTTCCAGCTCTGAGCTCCACCCAGAATCTCTGGGCTGGGCCAAGGATTTAGCTCAGTAGCCTAAGTGCCTGCCTGGCAAGCACAAGGTCGTGAGTTCGATCCCTGGTGCAGCAAAGAAAAAAAAAAAAAACCCTGGCTTCAGAATCTCTCGGCTGATGTACTCAGACTCACCCTAAGCCTGAATCCCTCTGCAGTTCCTGTGTGGCTGAGTACCCTGCTCACATCCTCTACAGAGGGCCCTCACCACCTCTTGCTAATGGCTTCTTACAGTGTAGTGGCCTTCGGGCTGCTGCTGCTTACACCCTGCCACACTGAGGAGGTGCCCCATCCCCTTGTCACTCTCACAGAGGTGCTGGGGCTCTGAGCCTTAGCATC
>RJWT010052459.1:0-10556 GCA_004365215.1 Cuniculus paca | reverse complement strand
GCGTCCACGAGGGCTGGCGCGGCCTTCGGCCCCAGGGCTGGCCCAGCAGGGCTGAGCTGTCGTCGCGCACCTTGGTGGGAAATTTATGCAGAGCTGGCTGCGCCCTCGCTTTGCTCTATGGTATTTCCTCCCCTCCCTCATTTTTAATGTTATTTTAGTAGAAAATAAGGAAGAGATAAACCGAGCACTATTTTAATACACATTTTACACTGGATGTTTACACTGATAATATATTACTTCAAAATGAGCCAATATCAACCTGAAGATGAGCGTTGAAATATTTTCAAGTAATAATACAAAGACGGCTGAACTTAATATATTACTGTATTAATTTAAAAATGTATTACAGGCATTTAAAAACCTCTAAGATAATTAACAGATAGCCATTATTTTTCCTTCCCCTATGAACATAGCACCTTCATCTCCCTTTTGTGCAAACAATTCCGAGTTAATTGCAGGGTCGTCCGTGCGGCGCACTGCGTAGCGTGGCTTCCAGTCAGGAGCTGGGTGGCTGCGGGAGCCACGGAGAACTGCGCCGTTGGAAGTCACAAGGTACAAGATTATGGGGAAAAAGTACTAGGGCGCTGCTCTGCTGACTCACGTTTCACAGTGGTTTACTTAGCTCCGTCCTGTTAGCGCCACACCCTTGTTTAATTTTGGGCAAGTCAGGCTTCTGAAGAGCCTGTAGCCGGTGAGGCAGGAAAGAGATTTGAGAACACAAACCACAGTGGATTAACCGGGAGATTTATCACGGTCAGGTTAGCAAACGGCAATAGAGCGTAAGAGAAGGTGCTGAGAGAAGGTGGGGATATTTTAAAACTGAAACGCATTTTGTAAGGAAAGAGCTACCTAAGCTGGGTGCGGCTTTGCATCCATGCAATCCCAGCACCGTTCTGGGAGGTGGAGGCAGAAGGGTCCGAAGTAGTTACGAGCATCTGTATGTACAAGTTTTTCTGTGAGTGTAAGTTCTCATCTCCCTGGAGTAAGAGCCCAGGAGTGCAATTGCTGGGACGTACATTGCTGAGAAGTCTGATTTTACTTGAAACTTCCAAAGCATTTCCCAGAACGCCTGTGCCATCCTGAGCTCCCACAGCTGAGGAGTCCAGGCTGCATCACTGCCAGCATTGGATGTTGCTTACTGGAAAGGTTTATTGTTTACTTCAATTATCCTAATCAGTTTATAATGACATCGCTTTGCGGTTTTAGTGTGTATTTCTCTAATGGTGAATGATACTGAAGATCTTTTCATGAGCTTCTTTGTCATCTCTATGTCTGCTTTATTGGAATGACGGATCATGACATGGCCTTTTAAATTTTGTTTTATTACCTGAGTTCTGAGTGTTCATCTACTTTAGATTCTAGTTATTTGTCAAATAGGTTTCAAGAATTTCCTCTCACTCTACAGCTTGCCTCTTCGTTTCACAGGGTGTTTTACAGGGCAAAAGTTTTAATTTTTTATGCAATTTATTAATTTTTCCTTTTATCATTTACCTTTCTGGTGTCAGATCTATGAACTCATTACCCAGTGTTAGATGCACAAGAATTTTTGTGGAGTTTTCTTCCATGTGTGTTGTAGGACTTAAATTCTCCTTCAAAGTACATGAAGCATCTAAGGTATTTGGGGTGAGTGTGAGGTTGGCTCAATGTTCTTTTTGCTGTAGTTGTCTAAGTAGTCCAGCACTCTCATTGAAAAAGACTGATTTATTCAGCTACTGCAGTAGCTAATTGTGGCATCAACTTGAAAAACCAATGCCCAGCAGGTCTGTTTCACAGTTCTGGGGGTGTCTGGGGTGAAGAGGGAAGGCTACCCTGGGGTGGGTGACATCAGGGCTCATGTCCTGAAGGGAGTCGAAAAGGAAAGGAAGAGGTGGCCTTGCCCTGGTTTCCCTAGACTGGAGCTCCGGTCTTCTCCACCACCTAGGAGGTCATCTCCAGGTATCCTGCACAGACTCCCTGGCCTTCCAATGTCACCCCTGTGACTTCCTGATAAGGACTTGGGCAGAGGAGTCTGCAGTGAGCTCAGGCCTTTGAGTGTATCCTCCCCTCTCTGGTGTGCAGAAGGCCCTTGGGACTCTGCAGGTCACCACCATCAGCCTGCCTTGTGAGTTCTTTACATTACACAGTGTGCTGGGTTCCATCTGTCCCTTTACTGAGCCCTAAAAAATCCACTGCTTTTTCTTTCAAGCAAAAATCAATTAGGCATTGTCTTGGTTATTTTCTTCTCATTGCTGAGACAAAATACTCGATGTGCAAAATGAAGCAAGGAAAGGTTTATTTAGCTCACAGTTTGTGGAGGTCTTGGTCCATTCTCAGCTGGCTCCAAGGCAGGGTGGTGTGGCTAAGGGGGAGCCGTTGATGGTGGCTGTAAGCGACAAGAGCAAACTTGGGAAAAGGAGGAAAACAGACGCCTCCTTCATGACTGCACGAGGCTTTGGGGGACATTTAAACAAACCGCAGCAGGTGTCTTTCTGCGCATGCACTTAGAGGTTCTTTGGTGACTTTCACTAACCTAGTGGCTTGGGCCTTAGGTACTGCAGTCTCTTCATCGTGCATTCATGTTGTCTCAAAATCTGATACATTGATTCCTCCCATTTGATTCTTCTTTTTTAAAAATAGTTTACACTTTCATTCCCAGTGCTTTCCTTATAACGTTTAGAACATTTTTTTCTATAAAGATAGACCATGTCTAAGATTTTAATAGCAACGTATCAGGTGGGGGTGAATTGACATCTTCGCTGTGTAGAATTCCAGTATGTAGACATGCTATTCCGTTCCATCATTTCAACTGCCTTGATTTCTTTCATATTTTACAGTTTTCAGTGTACAACACAGGCACAAATATTTTATTTTTTGAGTGATTTCAAATGTTATGTCTTGAAAATTTTCTGTGTCTATTGGTAGTATATAGAAAGGAATTTTGAACTAAACTGACTAGTTCTAAGAATCAGTTTTTGTAGACTCCTTTTTTCTCTGAAAGGACAATCATGATAGCTGCAAATTTGGATCCTTTTACTGCTTTGTGATTTTGTTTATTCCTTTTCTTCATTCTAATACCTAAAATGTTTGGCACTGAGCTGAGTATAAATGACATTCATTGGTTGATGGGCATTTGGGTTGCATTCTTTTATATAATGGAGCACTATTCTGCCATAAAGAAGGACAAAATTGAAACACTTACAGCTAAATGGACAGACCTTGAGACCATAATCATAAGTGAAATAAGTCAGACATATGTAAGTATCACATTGTCTTTCTGGTGTGAGAAACGGAAATGTACAATAGATACTGTGAAATAGCAAGAAATTTTTCAAAAGGAAAAGGAAACTTTTTTCAGCTTTTTCAAAATGAAAAGAGGAGGAGAAAAAGAAAGGGAAAAGAAAAATGAGAAAAGAAGGATAAAATGGAAGCAAAGCTTTGTGAACCCGGAGGGGAAGAGGATTTGAAAGGAGGAGATGGGAATGGGAAAAAGGAGGAATCAGGACATCATGTACAAACACAAATTCTGTATAATGAATGTGATCACTGTGTACACCTAAACTGTACCAGTAAACTTAAAAGAGAATTAAGAGGTGTTATGCATGTGTACCAGCTCCTCATGATGTGCTAATAAAAACTCACAATTAAATAAGTAAATAAAATCATTTTTAAAAAAAGAATATAAGCGTAGAACAGACATAGTTGGTTTCTCCTCGATCTTAGAGGAACCAACTTTCTGTCGTTAAGTACAAAGTTAGTGGGAGAATTGTGTAGATGTTTGTATCAGGGTAAGAATGCTCCCTCTGTTCTGAATCTTCCCTGGAGGTTTTGGCTGTGAATTTCTGTATTTTCTGCCAATTGATTTGATCACATGATTCTTTCCCCACCTTGTTAATGTGATGCAAGATTCTAATTAATTTTAAAACACATACCAATCTTGCGTCTTTGCACCCTCCTTTGTCATTTTAAATCTAAAAGCCTTTGTATATTGCCAAGTTATATTCACAAGTATTTTGTGTGAGGTTTTCCCAGCTGTATTCATTAGTGATGTTAGAAGTTATTTTTGTTTTTTGGGATGCCTCTCTCCGATTTCGGTGACTGAGAATACCGGCCCCACGAGGTGACCTTTGTATTCCCTCTTCTGGTTTTCTGGATGACTTCCTATTAAGTGGTGTTAATCTCTCCAGTGTTTACAAGAATACTTCAGTTATGGGAATGGATATTAAAGTCTTTAAGTTTAAATCTATTTCTCATATTAAGTGGAGCAGAGTGATTTTGGGGAATTACTAAAAGTTACAAAAAAAATGTGCCATTTTGTTCTAATATTCCCTTATTACTCATTTCATGTTTGCAAGCCTGATACTGGGCGTCTGTATTTTACTTTGAATTTCAAAATTTCCGAATTATGTTTTATTTTTATTTTTTCTTTGGCTATATATCTATAGTCTGGACAATGTTATTGATCTCAATGAAGCCTGTATGTCTCGCTGGCTTTTTTTATTGTATTATTCAATTACAATTCATCAATTTGTACTCTCATTATTTTCATCCATCCCCTTACACTGAGTTTATTTTATTCCTCCTTTTCAAGGATTTTCAAGTGAGGTCTTCAGTTATTAATTAGAGAATTTCTCTCTGTTTAAGGGCTGCATTTGCTAGTGCTAAAATTGCCTTCCTACCTGCTTTGTGTCTCACTGGCTTTGTTACGCTGGCTCTCCATTTTGTACAGCACAAGTGTATTGTGGTCCCTTTTGTGACTTGTTCTTGACCTGTGCCTTGTTTGGAGTCTGCTGCTTTGTTTCTGAGTATTTAGGGATTTCTCTACTTCTTTCAGGTACTGATTTCTCATTTGAGTTGACAGTGCCAACAGAACATGTCTTGTATTTGTTTTTCAATTTTTAAAAACCTGTCACTGCTTGTACAGTGGCCTGAGATGTGGCACCACTGTGCCTCCCCCGTGGCCCAGAGGGATGCTTCCCCTGTGTCCCCGCTGGGTCTTTCCCACCACTGTCTTCGATCACTGATACCTCCAGCATCACTCTTGGGCCCCGGAAATGAAGTTGTATTTCAGTTACTGTATTTTCACCCAAAATATCCATTTTGTTATTTGTATCTTCTGTTTTCCTCTCTGAAATAGTTTGTTTACTTGATGAAATTTATTATTTTCATTTGTTGATAGTGCTTTTCTAAAAAAATGTCTTCCTAAAGAATTTATGATGTCTGCTTCCAACTTTTCCTAAAGGCCCTATAGCCCTTCTCCAGGGAAAGTATAAATTGGAAGATAGGAAGTGATCTGACCCCTCAGGGTTGACAGTAGCCCAGGGCCCATGGGTGGACAGTGTTATGACTTGTTACCTAGGTGTGTCCCCCCAAGTCCTTACCTGATCTTAGGTGGGGCGTTTCAGCCCCAAATGACCCAGAATATCACTGTGGGCTTCCAGCCAGATTGGGCTATGGAGCTGAGGAATCAAAGGTGTTTTAGGAAAGATCTGCCCCATGAAGTGGTCGGGGATGCTGGACCCTGTACAAAGTCGTTTTCCTTAGTTTCAGATTCCATAGTTGGGCTGCTTACCTCAGTTACTGGCCTGAGGAATATACTGGCTCCCCGACCCATGGGCTGAGGACAGGGATGGCAGGAAAACCAGCAGCAACGCAGCAGGACTGCCTTGATCCAGGACATCAGTCAGCAAAGGCAGCGCTGGCTGCTGTAGGACACGTGCTTTACGTCATCACTCAGAAATCTTGGTCAAAGCTAATGTCGTGAAGTTTCCTACCTATGTTCTCTACAAGCATTTTGTACTTTTATTTCCCAAGTTAGCTATTTGATCCATTTTCTGTGTATAACTACTTTATAACTTCAATACTTTGCAAAATCTGCTTGAAATTTTTGCATGATCAGAAGCCTGAAAAATTGTGAATATTCAGTTTAAAAATTTTTCTAAACATATGATGATATTTGTAAAGAAGTTGATGTCAGCAGTCACCAATACTTCAAATGTGAAAGAATAATTGAAAATTAGTTTAAAAAGAAACAGTTTACAAAGTAACATAAATATCCAATGAGCTGAGAAAATTGAATTAAATAAGGAGATATTATTTCAACATCTTTTTATTTAGTAAGAAAATGCAATCCTGTTCTTCTCCTGAAATAGACCTTCCTTTATCCAATGCCAAGCTAGTTGTCTGATTGTATTTTTATATTCATACACTACCAATTGTTAAAAAGTATAACCAAGCCCAAGAGACAAAAACTGATGTTCACAATGTAAGAATAATTCTTTGGTGTAGTGTGAACATTTAATATGAAAGCTTATGAAAGAGAGTTTTGCATATAATAGGGCACTTATACTTGATTTATAAATGATTAAGTTTTATAAGAATTCTCATGCATTTTTATAAATTTGTCTCTATGCTAAGCTGGGGAAATCAGAAAAGAAATGAACAGTCTCGGTTTCCATTCACAGAAATCCCGCCAGCTTCAGTCGGTGTAGCCCAGCAATGGCGAAGCGGCCTCACTTTCCTGACCACCCCTGACACTGTGGCCACGGCAGTGTTACCAGGCGGGGGATTAAAGGAATGAAGTGGTGCTAACACCATGCCAGCTCGGTGAGGACCAGACAAGTGCAGCATCGCAGTCACTTTCCACACCGCTGGGACAAGTGCTGGCACCCGCGACTGGAAGGGGGAAGGTTTTATGTTGGCTCCCACCGTGTAGAGGTTTCAGTCCATGATCAGCTGGCTCCAAAGCAGGGGAAACAGCTCTTGTCATGGTGGCCGGGAAGAAGAGAGCAGAGCGATTGGGTGGGGGGAGGTAAGTCCTTTCAGGCCACACCAGAGTGACCCCCTCTTCCCCCCAGTCTCCACTACCAGCAGGTCAGCTATGAACCTCCTAATCTTCAAAAGTCTGGCTATGAGTGCACAGGTTGTCAGGGGACATCCAGCTATAAACCAGATGATTCCAGGCGGACATAAGCTGTTGATGACCCCTGCGGGCTTTACCAGTGTTGACAGCAAACCTAAAATATCAACGCGTTTGTGCACTTGAGAGATCTCAACATGACAGGAGTGCGGTGGCTACAGGGAGGTCTGGTGTTAGAAAAAGCTGTGCAAGAACACCCAGAAACAATTTTAATAATTACTGGGGAGAATTTTGCGTGGGAGGTGAAGGTGAAATCCTCTTCAGAATGAAAATGATGACTATGGAATATATAAATTGCTTTAAATGCATTAGCTGATTTTGAGAAGTACGTACAGTCATGATCATATCCTCCCAGCTTGCAAGAAGAGCAGACGTGGAACAGAAAAATGTCAGCTAATTATGAATGTCTTAGAGAACTCCAGGGACAGGTTTATGAAGATGTTCCTGTGACTATTGCTGCTGTTGTTATTCGAGCAGCTACAGACTACCCAGGGCCAGGGCCGGGTACACCCTGAACCCTGGCTCCATCGCCGAGCTCCACCTTCCTTCAAGCTAAGGCTTCTTCATGTGGCTGTGTGCTACCTGAGCATGATGGGCTGGAATGAGAGGTCTAATCTTGGCTTACTAATGGCGTGCTCAGCCACTCAAATGACCATTTTCAGTGTTTTTGTAACATTAGGAGTGAAGCCATGTGGACAACTAAGGAAATTCCATAAATGACAGCAGCCACCTCCTTGCTTTTTTCTGTGGTCCTTCTATCCTCCTCTCCCCCATTTCCCAAGTACCCTGTTCATCATTGAGTTTCCTAGCGGGGAAACACCTCTGGTTTCAGAACAAAATCTCTCACCACAGTGGAGTCTGTAAAGAACACCTAACGTGCCGGGCGTGGTAGCTCACGCCTGTAATCCCAGCACTTGGGAGGCTGATACAGGCGGATCGTTGTGAGTTTGAGACCAGCCTGGACTACAAAGTGAGCTCAAGGCCAGCCTGAATGGCATAGTGAGACCCTGTCTCAAAAACACCAGAGCCAGGGATTTAGCTTAGCAGTCTAAGTGCCTGCCTGGCAAGCACAAGGTCGTGAGTTCAATCCCCGGTGCCGCTAAAAAAAAAAAAAAAAGAACACCTAACGTTCTACTACAGTCTAACATCCAATGTCCTAGATCTGTTTAATTTATATCACCAAAACCTTCACTTCTTTTGCCATGGGCTTTCATAAAAGATCATAACTTTTATCATTTCCTTGCTAGAAATTACTTTAAACCTGAAAATTAATTATGAAATTTTCATTTAGTATAATCTCTCCTCTTTTCCACTTTATTACACTGGCTCTTCCTAATGTGTCAGTACAGACCTTTTCTTTTTGTTCAGTAAGAACAGAATTCTGATTGAGACTTTGTTTGGGCTGGGCTTCAGGCTCGGTTCTAGTTAGGGTGAGGATCAGGGTCAGTTTCAGGGTGTGGATTATGAAGCTTGGAGACGAGGGTGCAGTGACAGCGGCTTTGTCACTGACACCTGGAATCCCATAACATATTCAGATATGCATGACCATCTGTGTTTTCCATGCTTCACCTGGAATTCTGACCCCTGAGAAACAAAACCACGCATCTTAAGAACAAGGCAATTTCAGAATCACAGCGTTTGCCGTTGGCTGCAGTCTGAATCCTGAGCACCAAGCACGCCTAGAGTCCCCTCTCACACACATTGTTCTGTGTCTGGACAATCTCTTCACATTTAAATCCAGTCCCATACTTTCAAACTCAATAAATCATTGAAAAAAGAAAAATAATGAAGAACCTTCAGTGCAAACTCTGGTGAATTTAGTATAAATCTAGAGGAATTAATATGTGTGTGACAGCATAGTGAGAGACGGAAAGTAACTGAATTTAATGCAAGGTCCAAATTATAGGACCCAGTTCATAAACATCTAAGTTCAAAGATACAAGCAGCATCTCGGAGCACCAGGAGCAGAGAGGGCCAGAGAGTGCATTCCAGAAGAGCCCAGCAGGCAGGTGTTTCCGTACCACCTTTGTGTCAACACCCAAAAAGCCCCTTTGACTTTAGATGCCTGGAAATTCTTCCTCATATGGGTGTCCTGAAAAGCTGACGGCTGCGTCAAGCAGGGCTCTGCTGAGTTCTGCCTCCAATTCTTGGCCACGGTGGCATCGTGAGCTCCACTATCCTTTTGCTCTGTCTGTTGTTTCATTGGTCATTTTGCGTATGAACGTGCACTGCATGTGTCTGAATGTCCTTGTTTGTAAAGACCTCACAAAAGCACCTTTCTCAATGCGAGGCTGGGGGTAAGCAATACACCAATTTTGATTTGGAAACTGTCCATTTTCTAACACTTGCTAAGCGTCCTGTGTAAGACAGAGGTGGCCTGAGCCATGAGAGACAGGGTGCTGATCAATAAGACCTCGACCCCGAACGACCCAGAGAGGTCCCATAGCACAGTGGGTGAGGCAGTTTGACCTGCAGGAAAAATTTATTACAAAAAAAGGATCTCTGGATGCACTTAGCCTGAAAAACAGACCCATTAGGGATGATTTAATAACAGAGTGTGATCATATTAAGGTTAGAAAAGGAGAGGCATTAAGCTGCTCTCAATCTTTCTGAAGATCTAAAAAGGCTGTTAAGCACCATGTGAAGAATATGTTTCTATAAATAGTTGTTATTAAAAAATAGTTTAACACAGAGTACACAATTTTTATTTCTAGAGCCATTTCAAAACATAAATGGATCAACTTGTATGTAATTATGTTCTCCTGCCAGCAATTGTGTGGAAA
This sequence comes from Cuniculus paca, assembly GCA_004365215.1. Classification (NCBI taxonomy): domain Eukaryota; kingdom Metazoa; phylum Chordata; class Mammalia; order Rodentia; family Cuniculidae; genus Cuniculus; species Cuniculus paca. The sequence goes on along the minus strand of RJWT010052459.1, from coordinate 878 downwards.
TACTCTTCTCCTTTGCACATTGTTTTATGACTATTTTGTCATTTTAATTCTATTAATACTTCACAATATTCGAGGAGATATTCATTTGGCTTAATCATGATATTTATGATATCATTTTGAAAGTAAAAGATAATATGTATCGTAAGGCCCTCTTGTATAAAATATATAGAATTATAAAGTAGATCTTATACATGTATAAGTATTCAGATATCCCTGTTCAGTTATTGTACTAAAGATAAGTGGAGAAAGTCATTTCTATTTCAGGGGATGATATGCATACTCTATGTGATGCGAAGGAAGTCACACTTCAACAACGAGATGAATCCAGACCTTTAGAAGTTGTGACATTTGCATATAAATTTAAACCCTGCCTCTGAGCCATGAGAATAAATTAATCCAATTTAAATATTTGAGAGATATGACTTATAAGAAATATGGTGTTGAAAGATATAATATGGTAAGAATATAGTAGGGAAGATGTTCTTCCTAATAACATTTGATTTTACTTTCACAAAAATGAGGTATGTGGAGTGCATATAATTTCTGTAATGCATCAAAAGTACACTTTTCTAATGAGGAAGCTAGCCCTGAGGCAGCAGCAAACACTCCCATGATGATTAGGGTTAATTTGTGGACTCAGTGGTGGAGAAAGAGGAGAATTATCTTATTTTCAAGAACAAATCAAAAGGTAAGTCAAATTCAAAGGACAAAATACTGGCAGTGATGTCTCTTTACACACATAAATTTGAAAAGGAACATTCCTTAATACAGTTGGCATTTGGTAAATATCTTTATGGGTCAGTAAGTTAAAGATGAGTTTCAAACTTTCTCATAAAGAGAAAGCGGAGGTGCCAAGTAGCCTCAATGAAGGTTTTCTC
>RJWT010052458.1:0-10556 GCA_004365215.1 Cuniculus paca | reverse complement strand
TTCAAAAATATTTTATAATAAATTCTAATTTATTTTGTTTATATTACTAGCTTTTCTTGTATTCATTAAAAAGAAAGTTTTGTCCTTTTGTTTGTCTCTTCTTTGCAAGAACCTTTTTATTGTCTATGACTTGTACTGTATTTATGTATTGTCTATGACTGAGCAACATTTTCACCATTCTCTTTTAAAATCATGATACCCAATATATTAACCACTGTTATTCTGAAATTATTTTGTTATGGAATGTTTTATTTTTTGTAGAAGAGTGTATTTATATTTTCTTTATTAATATATAGTTTTATTCCATTAAAATAAAATTTTACACACCTCCAAAATGAAAAAAAAATTGTAAGCCTGAAAATATCCTGTTTCATATTTTAAAAAGAGGGACATTCTACCAAATGTTCTAGCAACCCCCATTTTTGTAAATGGATAAAAATGGCAGCCAGACATACAACTGTAGTCCTAATTTCTCAGAAAGCTGAGTCAGGAGGATTGCAAGTTTGAGGCTCAGCAACTTAGCAAGCCCCCATCTTAAAATGAAAATAGAAAAAGAGAAGGCTTGGGGTTGTAGCACAGAGTTCGAGACACCTGGGTTTGATCCTCCATACCACCACCACCACACACACACACACACACACACACACACACACACGGTAGAATTGTAGAGAAGGTTGTCATAGCAGCAAGGAAAGCAATAGAGAAACATTTGTACAGTTGCCTGGTGTGGTGCGGTGTGTGAGAGGGAACATGGTTACTTTTCAAGTTCCACCCCTAATCTCATCTCTCTAGAGCAAGGCTGGCAGGACATGGGCTTAACATGAGCTTAGGCCACATCATGGAGGGAGTAACATGAGACAGTGGTTGGCTACTTCAAAAGGCTGTCTGGGGAAAATGTGAATCTGCACTGGAGAACCCTGGAAGTAACTCACTGGGAATGGAAAGATGATGTAGCAGAGCTCTCTCAAAAACTTCCTGATGTCAGAAAGCAGCAGAGGGTCAACTGGTTTCCTGTGGTGCGCAGAAGGACCATTCAAAGATGTCCATACCCTAAACGAAGGAACCCGTGACTCTAGTATCTTTATATAGCTAAGGGAACTTTGCAGGTTTAATAAGGTCATGCACCTTATTAAAAAGGAGATAATCATGGGTTATCTAGTGGTACCATGTAATCACAAGGGTCCTGAAAACCAGTGAACTTTGTATGGTTGGGATCAAAGATTCAATGCATGAAAAGGGTTTGACCTACTGCTCATGGCTCCTGCCAACTATTTGAAGGAGACTAGAAGCAGATTCTTCTCAAGAGCCTTCAGACCAAAGGCCAAGCTGGCCAACATGTTGATTCAACCTGGTGAGACCCTAAAGAGAGTACCTGCCAGACTTCTGACTTGTGGAGGTTTGAGAAGGGAGCTATTTCAAACCAGTGAATTTGTGAAAATTTGCTGTGGCAGCAGTAGGAAATAAATACACACTCCTAACCATTTGGTATGCACTCTAAAACCACTTAATGGGCCATCTAAAAGGATCATGGCCTAGTCGAGTGACTCCAACCCTCCACTAGCAGCCTTCACTGGCTTATGCAGTCTTCCCTTCCTATTTCCAGATCTACACGTGCCCTGCCTGTCCCTTATGCTGAATAGGTGATCCAGAGTGGAGGTAATGTGAAAGGAAAAGAAAATGAGTCCTATCTGTGCTACCACTTCCTTAATTACTATGATCGCACGTGCATAAGGCAGGGTCAAGTTGACTCAAAAGGGCAAAGTTTTGCAACAATTAATGGGAAAATCTGTATTTGTACATTTCTGAGTTTGGGGCTACAAGTCATATTTATTTATTTATTTATTGGTCCCAGGAATCGAACTTATGACCTCATGCTTGCTAGGCAGGTGCTGTGCCACCGAGCTATATCCCCAGAATATTTATTTTATAGATGTAAAAATAACAAAATTAATAAAATCTGCTGCTGAAGGTGGTTATATATAGGTTTATAATTATGCATGAGTTTAACTATTCACTGTACTTTTTCAGATTTCCCAAACTGTTACACTCTTAAACTGGTATTTTAAAGAAAGTATACTTATTGAGAGAATTCAATTTTAGTTTCCCTTAATGACTTGTACCATTTATAATAGCTAAATCTTGGAAACAACACAAATACTCATCAACAGAGAAATGGATGAAAAAGATGAGGTTTTTTTATACAATGAAGTACTACTCAGACATAAAGAAGGATAAACTTGAGACTTTTATGGATAAATGGATGCAACTTGAGAACATACTTTTAAGTGAAATAAACCAGTTTCATATTGTAAACATCCTATTGTCTCCCTGTGAGAAACCGAAAGAGTAAATAAGGTGTGAAATGTACAATAGATATTGTGAAATGGGAAGAAATTGTTCAAAAGGAAAAAGGAACTAGGATGGGGAAAAGGGAAACAAATGCAAGTCAGTTATACTATTAGTGTCTCTTAGTTCATTGAAAAGGAAAGTTTGTGCTAATATCAGTTGGAGAAATTTTAATGCTTATTTTGTACTCCAAATACTTTAAATATAACAATATGCAGTATATGAACTATTGTTATTCCCCTATTATTTTATAATGAAATTTTGTTTTACCTATTTTCCATAAAATAACAAAAAGGAAAATGAAAACACACTCGCACAAATAAAATAAAATATGGGTCTTATCTGGACACCTGAGTTACTCTGTGATTCTAAAAGAAAAAGAGCTTTGCCTGTTTAAAAATACAATTTACTAAAAAAAGACCCTTAATATTACTAATTATTTCTCAACCTAAAATCCCTTCCCTGAAGAAGACAGTTCAAAGACTCATTTATATGTCAACGCATAAAGGAAATAAAAGAGGAAATAATAGATTTTGGAGTTAAATCAATCTGCATTTGAATTTTACCAGTTATGTGACTTTGGGTAAGTTTTTAAACATCTCTTAACCTCAATTTTTCATCTGTAAAATCGGACTGATAAGGTCTATTTCATAATGATGGTGTGAATACTAAGTAAACAAAATATACCATGAATTTCAACTTAAAATGTGGTACCTGGAAGACAGCCAGCCCTTAAAACATATTTGTGCCCCTGGTGTTAGTTGATCATTTTGTATCTTCCTTTATTTTGTGGCTGACATTTGAAATCTCAGCTCGATGTTGCAACGAGAAGCCGATACTTCACATGTTTTAGGAATTCACAGAACAAAGGACCAACCAGGAAGAGATATACACAGGAGGCTGTGTACGTGTGTGAAGGAGGAATAGACCCATACTGAGCCAAAGAGATTTCCCTCAGGCTTGCTGGGCGAAGGAAGACTTGAAATAATTTACGCCTTATCTTTGCATAACTTTCAAATGTAACCCTTCAGAGGTGTCCATTCTTTATTTAGTAAATGGAAACTGCCTGTTTTCAGCTGGCACCGTTTCAACCAAGCAGCATTCCACAACATTGCCTGTGAGTCAGTGTTTTTTCCACTGGCATACCAGCCTGAAATTTCCTCTGTATAGAGGAACATGTTATAGTCACCAAACTGGAAAGACAGACAGTTTGGCCTGAATAACTCTGGATACTTGGCCAGTTCTCCTGAATTGAATTACCTCCTGACTCTGAGGAAGTTACATAAGCTTATCCAAAGAAGATGTTTTATTGCATACATATTTTCAGTGCAGTTTTAGAAGGAAATGTAAAAGAACCAGCAGTGACTAGACAATGATGCCTCAGGATCAGAGACCTTAACTTACTCTTATTCATTTCATTTCCAAGTACAATGCTTGAAACATTATAGTGCTATATAAATATGTATATATAAAATATATATTATACTATAGGTAGTATGTATACCATATGTTTATATTACTATATTTCATACTATTAAATATGCTAATACGAACAGTAATATTGTCTTGGGAAAATGGAATATTGTGATGTTTTTTCATTTGGCTAACCTCTTTCCAGACTTATATCTCGGCCTAGACATTATTTGTTTTATAAAATTTTCCATTCCCTGAAGTGGGATCAGGGGTTTAGTGTTCACTGAGTAACTACATTTTCTCATGTGTTGGCTTCATATATTTTTCTGTTTCCACAGCTACCTGTAAGGAAACAAAACAACAAATTTGACGATAGAGATTGACCCTTGTCTGTCAGTATTTAAGCTCCTAGCACTGTACTTAGAGAAGGCAGTTTCCGAAATAGTGTTTAATAATGCTTCTTAAATGAAGGAAAGGAATAACGTAGTCCTCTGTTAGATTTAGGAATCATTTTGTGTAGAAAACCCAAGTATTTCTTACTCATTTTGGTTTTCCATAATAAAACAAATATATCTAACCATGAACCACAATGCTTGTAGTGTCAGTGCTAAAAAATGGAAAACCAGATGAGAAAATGCCTCTTAGATTTCTATATGAATGCACGTCAGAGTTGGGTGTGGAAATCAGTTAAAGTGCTGATTGCTCTCCACTGGGGTGGTAATATAGTAGTTTGGAGTGGAAAAATTCTAGGATTTTGCCAAATGGGGAAATGAAATAGAAAAGCCAAGGGAAACTACTTCCCCCAAACCCACTTTTCAAGAACTGCTCAAGGAAATCCAGTAAATTTGGGGAGAAAAGTTTGTCTCAGGAATCTTTAGGCCTTTCTATTTAAAGTTGGTTGACAGGTAAAATACAATTTCTCTGACAATCTGTGTGATACTGGGCAGGATTTAACAGCAATGTCTATTCATCACAGCTGCTAAGGTGATGCTGGATGCTTTCCAATAGGTAGAGGCAAGCCTATTGCTCAATGGAAAATCTATTTTCAGTTAGGATTCCAAGCAGGAAGCCACATTTCTCATCAAAAGGTATTTAAGATGTTCTCCTCCCATGGCCAGGATCCTGACACAATACTGATTAGTCTAGAGAAGACAGATACCCACAAACTTCCAAAATACCATGTCCTAACACACAAGACTCAGGCTAGAGAGACAGGCACCTACAATACTCCATAACCTCTCTAAAACATTAGTAGTAAGACAGGTGGCTAGTAAACAAATATTTCCATGGATGTTAAAAGTAGAATTGCTATTTAAAGACTGTACCTGAGCTAGTAGAACACTAACAAACAATAAAGAATTTGTGAAGAGTTCACAAAACACTTGACATGCAAAAACAGACACATGAAACAAGCTAATATGAAGCACAGATGTAGGTCTCCATGTTGTGAAATCCAAACATAGTGTGAGTTACAGATAATTCCTAGACCACCTTGTAAATGGCTGCTACCATTTTTTTAGAGAGGGTAATCTGGAGATTGATATGAGAAGTTCCTTTATGACTTCTAGAATTTATTGTATAGATAATATGCACACACTTGTGTATGTGTGCATGTATAGAGATACATGTATTTCTATATTTCTGTATATAGTCTATAATTATTCCTATATATTCTATATTTCTATATATATTCCTGTATTTCCATGTTTTTATATATAGATGTACACATATATTTTCTTATGTATAGTGAGCTATAAGGAAATTTTCACAGAATAGACATTTAGTAATTTTAACAGATACTATTGTTACCTTCATAAAATTCCAAAATTAAAACTGTACTTATGTTACCAAGTCTATTTTTTTCTCTCTATCTTTCTCTCTTATTTATTTTACTATATCTATCTATGTGTCCTCAAACCAGATGATCCTTATTTGTCACGACAGCGAATATTTTGATATACAGCGCAGGCAAAACGGCAAGTGTGTTATTCCTCACTGAATATCAATATCGAATATTTTTGATGGAACTTGGGGCACGGTACGCTAGCACAAGAATAAAGTCATGATAAACAGTTGTATAAGGGAAACACTGCAAGGAGGACACTGATACCTATCTAACGTTCTTTCCTCAATCATAAAACATTTCTCATTCGGTTTACTCCAGATGGTATCTAGGTGACATATTGGAGACCCTCAAAAAGAATTTGAGTGTCTAAAAGAAGAAGCATCAATCTCTCTTCTACTTTCATGGACAATGATTCACCCACCAGAGCAGCAGTTTTATTTTTAGAGAGGAAAATATCAATATATGGCTGCTTAATGGTCAAATATAATGTGTTTACACAGTGAACTAGTCAGGTTTCTATAAAACTCACTCTGAATTCAAAGCGGCCCAACTTAGAGTTAGATTTGCTTGATCAAGCATATCTTGGATCCTTTTAAAAATATTAATAATACAGAACTTCTACTAGTTTGTCTGAAATTCCTCATTTTTCATTCTTGAATGAAAATTATTGGGTCTAGCAATATAGTTCTGTGGTAGAGTGCTTGTCTGGCATTTACAAGGTGTTGGGTTTTATCCTTGTACCACAAAAAATAAAGGATTTTTTTTGTTATTGTCTACATTCTTATTTTCATTTCTAATATTTACAGATGTTTATACCTGTGAATATTTATTCCTTAAGCTTCGTCACTCAAGAAATAATATCTTCCTTTTTTTCCCCCTCAAACAATCCATTTCTAACTCATCCTTCCAATGAGTTCAACTTACCTTGACTTTTCTGTTTTCTGAAGCATTGTCATATGTGTGGTATTCATTTGGGCACCTGTTTCCCTGTGTGTAAGGTTTCAACTGATTGGGATGGCCAGTTCCTTGACAGCCATAATTTTTTAATACCCCCATGCTCCCAGCACAATAGTGGTCAGATAGTAAATGTTCAGAATACATTTTCTAGTTGGACTTAATTTTTTAAAATGTAATTCCCAAATATCTGATCTGGAGCATGTCATAAATACAAAAGTTTGAGTTTGGTTCTCATATACCTGTTGTCAAATCCTGAGATGTTATGTGCAATTCTCCGAGCTTACACTAAAAAGGTACCAGTTATGGCTCATTATTCTAGAATTTAAGAAAAATCTTTTCTACTCTCATTTGTCTCAACTAGTAGTTTCTCCATTTTTGGATCCTGTTTAATGAAAACTGGCCCTGAAATGTAGTCTTCTTGAGATAAATGTGTCATCTTTCTTCAGATATTATCAGAAGGTTAAAATAATTAGGTAGGGTATACCAGAGCCAACCCTGGTTAAGGGCAGAAGGAAAAATTGGTTCCGTTTGGGACAGTTTTCCCTTTGAACAAATGTTTACAGAAGTAAGTAAACAGCAGCAGCCCCATCTAAAATTAGGAGAGATAGGAAACACCAAATCAGAAGAGTAAAAAGGAAATGCCTCAACTTTTCAATGGGCAATTTAAAATTCTACATTTGCATATGGGCATTCTGGGCATGATACAACCCCAAAACTTAAAAGATCAAGGCATCATTTTTCTAGAGCCAATTTGCTATTCATCTTTGCCTTATAGCATTTGGTACAGAGCTGTAAAGACATCTGCTACCCTGGGAAATTCTTCTTGTGTGATTATTACTTCAGTGATAATTTAGTGATCAAGAGAAAATACAGCAACTTTAAAATGGTGATAACCAAGTGAGAAATATTGCTGCAAATAGATTCATACTAAAACAGACTAGTTGAGTTAAAAGATAGTCTCCATGGACTTAGATTTTCCACTCCATCATTAAGCGTCCACTCAGTCTGTTTTATCCTTAGCTTCCTCTTTCAAGAATGAGGATGTTCAATCTCTTTTATTCTAATTTTCAAAATTTTTGTTTCTCTCTGAGATTAAAAATATTTTCTCTACAACATTTTTGTTTTACCTCCTTTCATTTAAGTGAATTTTAGTTAATGTATTTTATGCAGGAAATGAATGAATGTTTGTCTTTTCTGAGGATTTCATAATTGACCTTTACATTTCTAAAGAGGTTGGAGAAAACTTAAACTAACACTTATGGGAACATCTCTTGTAAGATATCCTTTCACATTTATTTCACCCCTGCAAAAAGTGGAAATTTTGTCCACTTTGCAGTTAAGGAAATTGAGGGTCAGAGAAGTCAAGCAACATGCCTGCAGTCACAAAGCAGGGAAGGACCGGGTAGCACTATGCACTGCTTTCAGATCTGTGTGATTTAAAAAGCCAGGCTCTTTTTAGCACATAATGCTTGCATTCTATTAAAAAAAGGTAGGTATTCAAGTTTAACACATACACAAACTGAGGTACAGAGAACCAGAAGACTTCCTCAATTTTATAGTAAATCAGCACATTGGAGGCCAGGAACCAAAACCCATGTTTTTATGCAATAGAATGTAAGTTCAGGTTGGGGAAAGAGGGCAGAAAAATAGCCTTTTATGATAATTTTATTTCTATTTGATGTCAGCATTAGTGCTTCAGAGTTTAGAAGGGTAAAATATGAGAAAATTGAGTTTTTTGTATTTACAAATTTTTATTAAAACCTAGTAATACATTTGTTTTCTTCTAGAGACTATATCAGAATAAGTACATTTTATATGCTAGACATTGATGAAACTTTTTTTTGTTACTTTTTTTTGTTTGTTGGTGACAGGGTCTCCCTAAATAGTCCAGGCTGGCCTCGAACTTGCAGTGATCCTCTTGCCTCTGCCTTCCCAGTGCTGGGATTACAGGTGTGCTTTTTTAACCACAGATTTGATTTGATTTTTCCAACTTTATATTTTTTGGTGTTTGTTTTGTTTAGTTTGGTTTTTAAGACAGGGTCTCACTAGGTAGTTCAGGCTGGCTTTGAACTCACTATGTAGCCCAGGCTGATCTTGAACTCAGGGCCATCCTCCTGCCTCAGCTTCCTGAATGCTGGGGTTACAAGTGTGTTCCCCTATGCCTGGCTCCAACTTTACTGAAGAACACTTGACAAATAAAAATCATATGCAGATGAGATATACAATGTGATGACCTCATTAACACTAGTTTTGAAATTATGGGTGTGAGCTTCTCCAGTTCCCCAACACCCTGACACATGCGTGATATCTGGAGTCTCATATGACTTAATTTCAAACTTTATTTCTTCTTAGGAAAATAATTCAGAGTGCTTTCATAGATGAGCACTGATGGGCATGCTCTACTTCTTCTTTTTTTAGGAGAGATTTTTTTTTCCCTCTGAACTTCCCTTGTATTGGTTTTTCTCCCCTCCTCTGTGTTCGCGTTGGCTTTACACTTTCCATTCCTTCTGAAGTTTGGCCCAGTGCCACGTGCGAGTCAGCACTTAGCCTAGAAGTATCGTTTTCCAACAGTGTCAGAAGGAAAACTCCACCTCTCACACCCACTACTAATTATCATACTATGCACTACAAAACATGACGCCGCATTGTTCACCCATCACTTGTGAATATCTGCTGTCCACAGCTCTTACTCCTGCAGAGAAAATGAGTTTGAGCCACGTGGAGACAACGTCTCTAAGCCACTCAAGTCCTCAAGATACACAGAGATCATCCTGGAGGCCATGGTTGTGCTTAGCAATAGCTTTTTTGTTTTGCTTCTTCAGTGCATTAATTATTACTTTAATCCCACTCAAGGTAAGGAGGTAATAGAACCTAAGACTGTTATTTATTATGATCTTTTACTTGTTGGTCTAATTATTATCATTGTCACTCTGTTGTTTGAGATAGTTGGAAAGAAGAGACCTGTGAGTACAAATAATATAAATAGAATTTTATTCTTGTCATGACATGACTTCTGAAACTATTTAAGTGTTCTGAGACAAAAAGATAATAGAAAATGTTAAATACTTGCTGCAGAACTGAGCTAAATGGAGAGAATCACTTGATTAAATCAAGTTGTCAGGTGGATAGTGGTCAGGTGAATAGTGTATCTTTGAACAGGGAAAGGGCACTGAACTAGCAGTAACAAGATCTGGATTTTATTTCCAGGTCTCCCAATAACCTGGTGTACAAGACTGAGAAAGCTATTTAATCTTCACTGGTTTTCAGCTTTTTCATCTGAAACATGGTGAAAGGGGAATGAACTTGTTTATTATAATGTGCTTGCTAGCTCTAAAATACAATGATTGATAATTTACCTCAGAGTGGTATAGAACATAATATTTAGGAATTCAGAAGTGGGTACCATGACTTTGGGCTAGAGTGATCCTGGAAGGCTTCATGGAGGAAGAAGGAAGCACATGTCTATTTGGGAAGCCCCTGATACTTATCAGGAATTTCCCATTGAGCTGCAGTCCAAGTTATAGGCCTACAAAATGGGCTACACTGGAAATGGAGATAAAGCAGTCCTCTACTAGTTTTTCCTCTGTTGACTACATAGCACTAACCCAAGAGAAAATAACAAACCTATTGCATAACTCAGGAGTTAACCCATTTCTGGTTCCAGTTGAAAACCCAGCCTTGGGGAGAGTAGCATGGTATATGACCTTGTAAGAAAGGGTTGGGATGTGACTGTGGAAACATTTTTCTAAGGGGACTGACCAAGGAAGATTTCAAATATGTGGTTCTATCACTTAAGATATTGAAAAGCAACTGAGAAAAGATGCAGGAGGAAGCCGTACACTGTGCATACTAGTTAAGTTAGAATAAGTATAAGTATAAGCCAAATTTTTACACAGTAGCCCATTAATTTGTATCTCATAACTGTAAATTAGAATGTGAAACAGGCATTTCTAATCACGTCCTGCTCTGTCAAGGGATATGTCAAGAAGAAGTG
>RJWT010052457.1:0-10556 GCA_004365215.1 Cuniculus paca | reverse complement strand
GGGCAGAGCTGTCAGCAGACTGGGGAATACCCTGGGTGCTGCCTCAGAGCACAGAGTTGCCCCTTGGAGGGACAAGCAGACAGGTGGCCTCCAGCAGGGTGAGGCCGCGGGTGGGTGAACAGTATGAGCTTCTGCAGCCGCCAAAAAGAGGTCAACTGCTACCCTGTCACCAGGAGACTTGCAACCTTGGGGACAGGTGGTGGCTGGCTTCTGGTTTGGTGGCCGCCAGTCCTCATCTGACTTGCGATGCTGCCCCTATAGGCAAGGCAGGAGTGGCAGTTGTCAGAGGCCTGGTGATTTCTGTGTCCCTGAAGAGATCTGACTGGAGAGGACATCTCCACAAGGTCACACCATAAGGTCACGCCAGGCCAGAAAAGACTTTGCCCATCTGCTCAGCTGGCTGTGCTCAGTTCTTTCCAGAGGTCAAACTCTTGGAGGAGGGGGTTTAACTTCACAGAGGCTGGTGGAGAAAATAGGTCAGGATCGTGACTGTGGCCCTAGCAGGGGACACATGGGGACTGGACCGAGCCTTTCTCGGGACCCTGAGAAGGGTCACAGTAGTTGGAATATGCAAGGTCTGCACACGATACGAGTTGTGATGGAAAATTACGAGTATCAAAGTTTTAAAATGTATCGCAATAAAAGACATTGCCTTGCATCTCCCCAGAATCCTCCCCGGAGCTTCAGCGCTCTTCAATGATGCCTTGTTGCTTTCGCCACCTCCTGCAGCAGCCCTGGAGTCCTCTCTTCTGAGGGTCTTTAGTTGCTCTGTCCTTGCTGCCTCCATGTCCCGAATTGATTCAGAACGTTTCCTTTTCTCCATCATTGGACTTCAGGGAAGAGGTAGAAGTTGCACGGTACCAGGTCCAGTAACTAAGGTGGACAAGGACTCAGCATCGCGTTTTCAAGCACCTGCCTTTCTGTTGGGTGGAGCTCGACAGCAGCGCTCACCGTAGTTTCGATCTTGCCTCATTGAAACACAGCACAGTCACTGCGCATTTTGATCACACCCTGTACTTTTCTTGGCAGTCAGTCCTGCAGGGCTTGGTGGGGGTAAATGGGTGAGAGGACAGTTGAGGCAGGGACCAGAGGAGGGTGCAGGGAGGTGGCATGGAGTGACGGGGGAGCAGCGAGCCTGAGGCCCCCGGGATCCCGAACGGTGGCAGTTTGTCTGGCAGCCACCACTTCAGCCTTTCAAACACCAACGTGTTGGTGGGAGGGCGAGGCAGAGCTGGCCGCGGGTGTGCGGTTCCTGAGTCAGCCTGTGCCTCTTCGCCAGGGAACCAGACTCCGTGCAATGTTAATTATCTGTTAGAAAAAACAGTTTATTTTACCCCATTTCAAAAACAAAAACTCGATTCCTAGGCAGCCTCTGTTATTTGACTCCCACAAGTTACATTTCCATACACCCGTCATAAAAGTGAGGAAAAGCCATACAGTGGTCTTTTAGGAGGTGATAACCTACGTTCTTTCCTCTAAGCCGTGCCACCTGCGCACGGAGAGACTGAGTTACAGTCAGAAATACGCCCACCCGAGTGCCGTCTCCCCCACTAATTCTACACCACCAAGCCTTTGGGGGCTGGTGCTGATCTCCGACTCCCCAACATTCTGCCGCTTCCTGGACCCATCACGTCGCTCCCCGAAGCCTTTGGTTGCTTCATCAGCACAGCGTCCAGGGCTGCGGGTAGCAAATGGCGCTCTGTTCATTTCTCTACTTCATGGAGTGTGGAGCCCTGGTAATTTCCTTGTCCAGTTCCGCGAATTCCTGGTAGCATTGTTCGCAGTCTGCAGACCCCGACGTGTAATCAGCTGCTTCCCTAGCCCATGGGAAGCGCGCCCGGCTCGCTGGTGTCATCTGCAGCCCTCTCCACCCTTTCCCTTTTCCTTCGACGCGGCTCCAGGCCAGGGCCTGCGAGGGCGCAGCCTGAACGAGGCACACAGCGCGCGTTCCTGGACTGTTGGATCAGCCCGTGAGGTCATCTGGAGCTGGCTTCGGAGGCAGGGCTCATGCCACCTAGTGAGGCCTAAAAATTTGGAAAAGAGATCACGACAGAGTTCTGCTCCTGTTCGCTTCGGATTGAGTTTCTGCAAACCTCTGCAGTGCTGGGCTTCCCGCTTTGCTCAGGCCCCTGGTGTGCACACGCCTCTCACCATTTCACTGTACACACGGGGATGGTCCTCAGCCTTTCCCCAGCCGAGAACGCAGCCTGCCTGCCTCTGGACTACCTGGCTTCGCTCTGCCGCAGTGACACTCGCGCCTGTCCCTGAGATGCGGTTCCGGTCCCCCCCGTCCGTCCTCGCAGCCCCAGCTTCTCTCCCACCTGAGGCTCGCCTGGCCCTCGGATCGCAGAGCTGGGACTCTGGCTCCGCACGCTGCAGGCAGCCATGCGGGACGGGAACAGTGTGGAGAAGCTGGGCGCAGGAAGGCTGTCAGCGGTGATCCTGAAAGTGAGGAGGCGGGAGATGAGGGTGCGGCGGCTGGATCAGAATAGGGTGCTGGGTGAGAGTGCGGTGCTGACCCGACTCACAGAGGAGGCCTGGGCGCTGGGCGCTGGAGATGGCGCTGGCGCTGTTTGCGGATGCAGCAGGCGCAGGAGCAGGCCCCGCGCAGGCGGCAGGAGGCTACAGGTGAGATGCGCTGTAGACCCAGCCGCACCTTGCTCGGCATGTGGCAAAGGCCCTGGCTCAATTGAAGGGCGGCGATTTGGGGACCTGCTGCCCTCCCTCTCCTTGTGAGAGCTCTGGACTCAGCGGGCTTCCGCCTCAGCGAGAGGACAGACCCCGTGGTCCCCTGGCACCCCATGGACGTTCAAGGGCAGAGTGGCAGGAGGAACAAGCAGTGAGGACAAGGGCCGCTGGCCCCGCTGCTGCTGGAGCCTGAGACTGACCGCCGGAAGGCGAGAGCGGTTCCGCGGACTGCGATCTGTTAGATGGGGACCTCGTGTGTCAGGCGGAGCGGGCGGCGACTCCGTTTCCTGGCTGCGGCAGCAGCGCTTAGCACAGGGCCCTGACTGCAGGTCCCGCGCTTCGGCGGCCGAGTGGGGTCAGGACCCGGGCGGGCCGGGGTCTGTCCACGCTGTCTACACTGTCCCGCCTTCTCCACAATGGACACAAAATGCTCTGTCCCCCCTCCCTCCCTTCCTTTTTTCTTTTCCAACACGGGATGGAGGATTAAACTCAGGTCTCTTTCACCAAGCTACAACCTCAGCCCCTTTTTGATTTTAACTTTATTTTTGACACAGGATCTTGCTAAGTTGCACAGGCTGGGCTCGAACCTGAGATCCTCCTGCCACAGCCTCCCAGGGTGCTGGGATGACGATGTGCTCATCGCACGGCCTCTCGGGCTCCATCAGGCACTGCCCCTGTCCAGCCTTTCGCTCGTGTTCCCTGTTAATTCCGAGCTGCCTGCTGAGCACCGCCCTGCCCACCAAACCCGCCGATAAGGCAGCTCCTCTGCGACGCTTTCCCGTTCCATGTGGGGTGCCTGTGTTCCCGGGCGGCCTAGACGCACAGGGCCTTGGGGTGCAGGCTGACGGGGTGCCTCCTCCCCCACAAACTACCATGCAGTCCCCGTGTCTCGTGTGTGGCCCCTCCCGAACCTAGGGAAAGAATCCCTCCCTCCCCCTTGGGTTATAGAGGAAGCCATGGCCTCTCTCAGACGTGTGTCTTGGGGACGTTGGCTCACCTCCTGTGCTCTGGTTTTCTCATCTATAAAACTGCAGGTGAAAACGCAACCTATTTCCTAGGGCTACGGGAAGCACTGTCCGACTTGGGTTGTTGTCAATTGAGGGTTTCTTAGGAGCCATTCACTGCCCCAATGTGCTATGTTTCTTACCATGTTTAATCCTCAGCACAAACCCAGGAAACTCGTGGAGGTCAAACAGGAAAAGGTCAACTAGAAAATCATGGTTCAGGCTGGCGTTGCTGTGCATTTGCTGTATAATCTTGAAAAAGTAAGCTGAGCTTTATTGGCCTCAGGCTGCACATTCCTTGGGAGGCAGAGTGATCCTTCCTTGAAAGGGTCCTGCAGGACTTTTCCTGGGAATACACACACAGTGCATTTCGGAATTTAGGAGGCCCACAGCAGATATAGCTGTCCCCTCCTAAATGACTTGCATCTCCACTGACCCATCTGTGACTGTACTCTGTGCGTAATTTCTGGTGTGTTTGTTTTACTCACTCCCTGTTAGATCACACATGTGTAGATTGCTGGCTGTTAGGGTTTGAGTCTGGATGTCCCCCCAAAGCCTCATGCTGTCAGGAAGGCTGGTCTCTAGAGTTTGTGAATGACTCATGGTCCAAAGCGGGGATTATGGATATGGCTCCCCCAAGAAATATGCAAGTGGGTGTGGCCTGCATACAATATAAGGGACAGAAAGAATCTTCTCTCCGTGCTCCTGCTCTTTTGCTCTTGTTGCTTGTGCTGTTTTTCACCACCATGAGCGTTGCCCTCTGCCATGCGCCACTCTGTCTTGGAACCAGCTGATTGTGGATTGAAACCTCCACAAACTGTGAGCTAAATAAACATTTCCTTTCTTAACTTTAAGTGTTGGGTATTTTGTCTCAGCAATGACAGAATAGTAACTGAGAGAGAATTACTTTATGCTTTTCTTCTTACAGCCACTTTTGGTCATTTTCCACTTTCATGCCACTTCCACAGGATGATAATGTCCTTCCTTCATGTAGGAATTGTCTGGATAGACCAGGCCTCCCCTCTGCCTCAGGGAAACAGTCAATCAGCTGAGGATTGAGTCTTTGTTTCCAAAGCAGGCATGCCTGAGAGACCCACCACAGATAGAAGAGGCTGTACTGTATCATAGAAGATGTGCCAATTCTAGCACATTTTAAAGGTATAGCACTTTCCAGAACCTGAAAAGGGACAGGAATGCAGAAGAAGAAAAAAGAAAATGGGCTCAAAAACTGTGATTTGAGCTAAGGCATTGTCCCTTTGCAATTTTTAATGCACAGATTTGGGGATGTGGAGAAAATGAAGCTTCGATAACATTATTTGTGCTATTTGCCCAGGAATAATGTAAATAGCATGTTGGAGGCAGACATAGCAACAATCCCAGGCAGTAAATGTTTGCATTTTCTAAGGACTGAAGAGATTTCTGGTCCTCATTAGTGAATCCGAGGGAGAAATTGATGTACTGATATGCAAGGAGAAAGGGAGATAGGATGGAAACAAAACATCCCATTTGTAGTAGGAATAAAAAAGGAGAGTCAGTATCGTGGTCCCCCAGTGCTGGCACTGGCTGCCACAAAGGGACCCAGAGCTGTGCAAAGGTGGGCCCTGGGTCTAAGGTTGGTACCATTTGAGGAGGAAATACGTTTTGTGACTCTAGCACGCTGGAAGGGAAGAAAGAATCACTGGCCAGAGACTATTCCAGCTTGACATCATGGAGACCAGCACTGAAGAAATCCCAAATGTCAGAAAACTTACACTATTAAAACTAATTACAGAATCAGGAGGAGCTCAAACCATTTCTGGAATCCCTTGGCTCCTGCCCAGGGAGGGTGTCCTTTGACTGAGAGATACTGCAGTATTGACTCTGAATGCTGCGAGCATAATTTTTCCTAATTTCTGCCCAAAACTTCTGTAAGTGATCTCTTCGAAATTCCCTCTTAACCAGCTGAATGCACTATAGTAATTACTGAAACCACCTGCAATCCTTCTTGGACAAAAAGCACAGTAACAAAAAGTTCTACTACATATATAAATGATTCTTTACGCAGACACAATTTGCTACCTTTTGAGTTAATATCGTTCAACTGATCATCAGTACATTTTTACTTGTTCTATCTTGCTAATGATGGGGAAGGAGCTCAGGGTACTTGAACTAATGGAGCAAATGTATTAGTATTAATCCTTCTAGAAGTTGGGGTGTCCATTAGTACCAGCACAGCTATTTCCATGGCCATTTGTGGAGGATGAATCAATGACAGAAAAAGTGTAAAACAATAAATGACTAAGAAAAATATACTAGAATTGTAGCAAATGAACTTTAAGCTAGGCTTTCCATAACACATCTCCTTTTGGTCGGTAGAACCTGTTATTCTTTGGGAGTTTGCTTATAGCTTAGCCAGATTATAAACACAAACAGAAAGGAGGTGGGGTGCAGTGGGTAGCATGAGTGAAGTTTCACGTTGTTGTCTTTTCCTGAAAAGAGACATACTCTGGGGAGGTTTGTCAAGGTCCTTCAAATCATTTTCCTAAGAGGTGGTTCTAGGAAAGATGGGTCTTTGTGATGAGGACCAGCAGCCTTCTCATGTGACTGATGTGATCAGAACGGGCCTCAGGTGTGACAGAATGACAGCCTGTCCAGGTGGCATCGCTAGACGCCCAGGTGGCATTGCTAGACACCCAGTGTGGATGGGAACCATGCGGACAATGGACTTCCTGTCAGGGGTGGGGTGAGGAGCCCGGAAGCTGCCAATCATATGCTTGGAAATTCTCTCAGCTGAAAAGCTTTAATTCCACAAGACATCCGTGGTGAGGTTCTTCAAGCATAATCTTCTCTTACTAAAACTGCTTGGAAAGATGCAATTAATTTAATTTTGGCATTAACACCAATTTTGAGTGACCAGTTTTCAAATCGCAACCAAGAATTAGTAACAGAGAATGAAGACTGTGTGTTAAACATTTTCACAAGTGTTCATCATGAACATAATTACATTTTTGGAAAGGAAATGTTGAGCAGTGAGATAGTCACAATTACAAAGCATACATTTTTCTGACATACAAAACACCTGATGTTGTTGTGTAAACCACATGTGATGGTATTTCAGGCCTGGCCCCTAGGTGGGGACTACACCTCTAGCCATCTTTGTGTCCCCAGGGTCTAGCAAAAGGGACAAGTACCCAGGACTCCTGTGATTGCTAAGGAGCACTTTAAACCATAGAAATCCCCCCATCCTGATTCTCATCAATTCCAACCACATTTCCTACTAAATCTTTTATTCATGTACTCTACACCTGTTTCAATGGACGAGTTTGAATTTTATCCCTTTTTAACACTATTTTGCTCATAAAATGCTTTTTTAGTACCAATAAACATGAGAGTGAAAAAGAAGGAGAAAGTCTGAAATGAATGGTTTGGGGAGTGGAGGGTTACACGCAAAATCCAACGGCCGCCCCAGCCACCCTCCCAGGGCTGGACATTTGCAGGACGGCATGACACTGCCCAGCAAGTAGGTGATGTGGACACTTGTGCTCTGAGTGCTCTCTGGGCCCAGTGTGTGTCCCGCCAGCTCACTGCTGTTAGTGATACCAGGACTCTCTTTTGGGTTCTGCCGCGGTTGTTAGGTGCTCAGAGATCTGACTCAGGCAAAGGGGCTGACTCCACGGGCTCCAAGCTCCTTCTTTTCAGTGAAGAAATGGTGGCTAGATGACTGACGCATATACTGAGGATTTTATCAGATACCAAATAATCTTGCTTAAGAAAATGCAACTCCCCCCAAAATGCCAGTTGGCAGGAAAGGTGTCATCTTGGTTTCGGTCCCTCTCGTAGGGCTTTGAGAAGAGAGAGGAGAGGGTGTCAGTTGCTTCCTGTGTTGTCACTGCTTTTTCTCAGTGGCTGATGGGATGCACTGGGTGCATGTTGGATGGGCAGCAAAAGCACAGGGATGAGGTTTGGTATGTGGTCTTGTAGCTCGCACTATGATATTCTTTCTTCTGTATTTTCTTCCACCTATATTTTCAAATATTTTAAGCCTATTTTTTATAAACCTTAGACCTATAGGTTCCTATGCCAGTTTGAAGAATAAGAACATCCAGGAATGAAGGAGAAGATTTCAGATCCTTGGGTATTTTTCTTTTTTCTTTTTTTTTTTTATTTTAAAGAGAATGAAACGCAACAAAACAAAACAGGGTAAAGCCAATCCAAACAAAGCAGTGAAAGTGGTACAGAACTTCGAAGCAGGACAATAGGAAATCAACAATGGCTACCATAATATATCTCGTTATCGTCACAATAGTTGTCCATTCCATCAGACGTAGTAAAATCAAATAAAACAAAACAGACTAAAACCAATCAATGCAGAACATTGAATAAAACAAAACAATAAATCAGAACAAAACAAAGCAGTGAGACCAATATTAGATTTCAAAAACAAGACAGAATGAAATCCCCCATATTTGCTATATTGCACACTGTTATCATCCTAGTAGATGCTCTGACTACTAGCTTTAGGCCTGCAAAGTCAGTCAAACAACACAAGCAGTTAGTTGTTTTTGTACCTCAGTTGCTATCAGCTCAGCCTGTCCTCTGAACCAGTCAGTTGCTTACAGCGGGCAGGGTAGTTCTTGACTCTCAGCCCACGTGCCAGTTGGCTAATGGGGAAGGTGATTTAGCTTCTCTCTTCCTGGGCCCCTCCTGGTTTGCAGGACTCACCAGAAGGGTGAACTGGCTTCTGGATGTGCTCCTCCCAGACCCAGCATGGCTTCTGCTGAGTCATGGTCAGGGCAATCTGGCTTCTCTCCCTTGGGTATTTTTCTATGCTAGTGTTCATTAAGTTGCAGATGTTCCTCATTTAATGCCCTGTCTGTTATGGCCTGTGGGGGGATTTTTGTGTGTGTACAGTTCTTTTCTTTGTACAGTGCACCTTGTTTACACAGTACTGTAATTTTTGCTGATTGCACTGTACAGTGCATTGCTGTAGTTTTATGTCCTGTTATACATCACAGTACTACAAGTAAGAGCCAAGTCATCAAGTTGGAGTTTCTTTTCGCTATTTCTTTGTCCTGAATATTGTACATAATCTACGTACTATGTACTGTGTGCATACCCAGTCTAATTCTTTATTTGGTGACTAATTCATTTAATATCCTAGTCACAGGAACAGAACTCGATTGCTAAAAGAGGAATATCTGTACTTATCCACTTTACAAACATTTATTGTTCCTTTATTATGTATAAATCATTATTGAATCCCCCCAAACAGTCTTATTTCTAAAGTTATCCTCTAATGAGCCTTGTAGTTTGAAAGCAAAGCCCAAGCTATAAAAAAGGTGTGAAGATCCACATTGCTCAAAAAAGTGCAATAATATGGACCATTAATCCCTGAAAGTGCAGGATTCCCTGAGGTGTATTAAATTGTGGAAGAATGGACCTAATAAATATCACCTTAGATACTGTCAAAGAAAAATAGCTGCTAGCAATTTGGCTAAAGGATGATTTAGTTATAAGGTCTTCTGAAAAGAAGAAGTTTGAAGAGCTAATGTAGAAATACAACTTTTGGCTGACTTCACTGCGGGAGCTGATAGAAATAGCACAGCCCTGGGCACCAGGGTCTCTTTCTGTTAGAGTTTCAGATTACCTTTATGCCTTAATATGCTCAAAAGCTTAAAACGTTTGACTTAACCGATCTCAGACACTTCCTAATGAATACAAATGACGCAGGAAGAAAACATGAATCCTGATAGAGCCCAATTTGAAAGTGGAAGGAACCAGGAACATTAAAGTCATTTGGTGTAAGTCCTGTCATCTAGGAAGGGAATTGAGGTTGCGAGGGCCAAGTGGTTGGCACAGTTACAGGAGGAGGGTGCGCGCGAGCTGTCCCCACAGTGCTCTGCTGTTCTGCTCCTTGTTGCATGTGCGAGTCCTCCTGCCACAGCCGTGGGGCGTGGCTCAGTTTCCCACAGTTGAACCTCACAGTGCATTCACCAGCACTCACCATGTCACTCCCAGGCCGACCTCGAGCCCCGTCCTCCTTCAGATCCCCTGCGATGGAACCGAATTCCTCTGTTTGTTTGAATACAGCACCCTGGACTTGTAGCAACACTACCTGAATTTAAATGTGATTTCCTCAAAGAATGCCTTGTGCCTTTTATTGTACACTGTTTGTGGCAAGTCAGCAAGGGGAAAGCTGGCTTTGTCAACCAAATTGTTCAAGTAATTCACCTTTCAAGGACCCACAAGGCAAATTCATTTGCATTTATGCAGTCTGGACAACCATGATGCAGGTGAGGAAACCGAGGCCCGGGAAGGTTTCAGAGCAGAAAGTGGCTGAGGTGTCATCACCCAATTCACGGTAGCATTCTCCTCCTGTGGTGCTTTGTTTACATCCCTTTAGCTGGGCGCTGGTGTCCAGCTGTTTGGACAAACACAAGTCTGGTCATTGCTGTGGAGGTATTGTTCAGATGGGATCAGCTTTAACTCCATGGTGTGCGTGGGCCTGGTCCAGTCAGTTGAAGGCATTGAGAGATGGGTTTTCTGGAAGAAGAAAAGAATTCTTCAGACTAGCAGAAGTTCCAGCTTGTTGCCCTTCAGAATTCAGAGTCTAGATGACAGCATCAGCTCTAAATTTCTAGCCTGCCAGCCTGGTGTTTAGATTTTCTACTTGCCCCTGCCGCAGTAGTGTGAATCAGTTCTCTAACATTTCTCTCCATCTCTAGCTCCTGTGGCCTCTGTTTCTTCGGAAAACCTTTGCCAGCGTTCCTTCCTTGCTCTACCCATGTGCTTTCTGGGGTGCTGAAGCCAGGCTTGGAGTAAGCAGGAGATGGGAGCCCTTGGGATGCTCCAGCCCAGGTCTGGACCCTCGTGTGGGGCACCAGC
>RJWT010052456.1:0-10557 GCA_004365215.1 Cuniculus paca | reverse complement strand
TTATAGGTGTGAACCACCACGCCCGGGTGACTGTTTGGTTTTTCTAGCCAGTGCTGGCCAGGGGTATCTGATGGTGGGTGCCTGTGCCTCTGCCCTGAGCTGGGTACCAGCCCACAAGGGTCCCTGGTATTTGCATGGGAGTGTAACTGGCCAGGGCCTGCGGATGTAAGCTGGTTAGGAACCTACACAATGTTTTCTGGAACACGCAAGGGAACTAGGTCCAAGCAAGTTTTGAGGGCCTGCTCACAACCTGGAACTGCTAGAAGAAGTAGGCAGCAGTCCTGGCCCTGGGCGTATCCTGCCCAACTCCAAAATGGCTCCTGGCCAATCACTCTCTCCCATGGGGGGATTGAGTCCCCTGCACTCACCACCAGCCAGCACAGATCTCTGCATCCACCACTCTCTTCCACCCCTGTGCCTCTCCGCAGAGACCTCTGGGGTCGACCACGACTGCAACCACCACTGTGACCAAGACCACAACTGAGACTGCGCATCTCCAGACTCAACAACTCTTCTCACAGGATGAGTCCAGCTGCAAGCTAAGGCACTGCCAGCCACCACCTTCTTCTTCATTTAAATTCTTCTTTTTATTCTCTCTGTGGGCTTCATATTTTAGATTCTTCCTGGGTCCAGGGGACCCACTTCTTTCCTTCGTGTCCTCTCCATGATGTTGTATTCGAGCATCTGAACTGTTTCTCTCAGAAAGACTGTTTACTCTGCTGCTTACTGTCATGCTATCTTTGATCCTCTCCCTAGTTTAATTCTTTTAAGGCCTCACTCTGTGTGCCTTATGTTCAGTTTTCTTTCCCACTGCTTTGATCTTTTCCTTTTCTAATTAAGGTGTCTGGAAGCAAAAATCTGATTAACTCAAGAATTTCAGTTGTTTGTAGGTAGGTTGGTTTTTGTTCTGACTTTGTTTTTGTTTGTTTGGGTTGGAAAGTACCCATCTATCCCATAGGTCACTAAACAACAGACAGATCAGGGTAATATTGTGCAAAATAAGGCCCCTTAAACCATTTCCATGGGAGACTGTAGTCATGCCAGTTTCACTTAGAAGGGACTGTGAGTGCAAGAATCATCTTCCATTTTGCAGCTTGCCTGCTGGCACCCACGCTCTTCTTATATATGTGCCTGCCCTTGCAAAAAGAATGCTTATCTTACCTGGCCTAAAATCCCAGCTACTCAAGAGGCTGAGGCAGAAGGGTTGTGATTTCAAGGCAACTTGGGCAATTTAGCAAAACTCTGTCTCTAAATAAATAAGTAAATAGTAAGTAGGATTTGGGATGTACTTCAGTGATAGAGTGCTTGGCTAGCATGTGCAGAGCTTGGGTTCAACCAAAAGAAAAGGAAAAAAAAATGAAGGAATGTTTTTCTTGCATATAGGTAGTAGATTAGTTACTGGTGGTCAACTTAAACACCAGCTGAACCAGATCAGCATGGTGTTGAATGTGGCCCCCCTGAGTACGATTGCCAGCATAAAAAGGAGAGCTGGAGAGGAAGAGTAGCACTGTGGGCTCTCCTAAGCGTTCTTATTGTTTGGAGCCACTGGTTCTCATCACCGGAGGAGCATAGGACCTCATTGTCGCTGAGGATGGCTATGGTGCTTTTCGGGGAGCCCTGGTCCTTATTTGAGTGTCACTATTTGGCTCCACTATAGAACCCTCAACCTACTGGCACAGATCCTTCAACCTGCTCGCATAGACTTTCTAGCTTCCACCACTGACCTTTGAGCCTTCCCTGCACAGATCTGTGAAATAGACTTGCATGAATCATTGTTGTGGGCTCCAGGTTTTCAGCTAAACTCATGCAGGTTATTGCCATGGGATCCAGGCCCTCGGCTTGATTTTCTAGGTCTTTAATTTTGTTTCCTGCACTTTCTTTGTATTTAACTCCTTGGGTGATCATTATAAATAATATTATAAAATGTGTCCTGTGTGTAATTGTTCTCCTTGCAACCCCTGACTACAACAATATACAAGATCCTAGGTTCCCAAAATACTGTCCTTCTCAGCAAGCAAAGGAGGGGATGCAGTATGAATACTGAAGAGCCTTTGTAGATATTGTGCATTTCAGTCTTTTATAATCAGAGTTTAACTCTGTCTACTAATACAATTTAACTGGTCAAATGTAATACCACCATTTGCTCAAATTTCACACCCAGCCTGGAAAGATCAAGAAGCGCTAAGTGTTGGAAAAAAGCTCTTTTTGCACCCGGGTTACAGGTTAAACCTTGTATTTTCTTCTCTATGTTGAGCCAGGCAATCCCTACCTGGCATTTGTTTCTCCCTCATTGCATGTTGTATACAGACTTCCATGAGAAATGACAGTGAACTTACCATCAAAGGGCACAAATTCTGAGGCCCAAGAGACCACAGGCAATGAAATCGTTAATTCCTTTTGTCACACCTACCATCAGATGGTAGCATTTTGTCTTTCACTTTAAGAGGGATTGCTCACTGCCCTCCATCTAGCAACTAAGATTTTTGGAATATACTCATTCCAAATTTGCTGTATTTTATTTAAGGATCTGTCTTGGGTTTTTTTGTTTTGTTGTTGTTGTTTGAGACAGGGTCTCACTATGTAGTTCAGGCTGGTCTTGAACTTAGTATATAGTCCAGTCTGGTCTCGAACGCCTGCCTGAGCCTCCTGAGTGCTGGGATTACAGGTGTGCACCACCATGCCCCAGTTAAGGATCTGTCTTGGAATACCCTATACCCTAATTTTTATTTTATTCCTTGTTTGCACTTTTACTTATTTAACTTCTTGTGAGATTAGACCCTTTCTCAAGGTTGTCAACATCTTGCTTAATATTCCTAAATATCTCTTAAATCAATATTTCACTTTCTCTACTATCGACTTAGTTCAAATCTTACATACCTTTCAGCTTGACTATTTTAATAACATCATAACTAATCTTTCTGGTTTTTGTCTCTTCCACAACTAATGCACCTTTCTTCAATTTGCAAAATGCTTTCTCTAAACCACAAATTTGATTATATCCTTTTATCTCCTGCCATTTACTTTCTTTCATCATTTCGCTTTCTCATGCCTCTGTGCTTCTGCGTTTCTCTGTGATTGGAACATTTCCCAATTCTTTTGTTGTGAGTCACCTCCTTGATTACTCTTTTTCCCTACAGAAATATTGTTCTATAGTCTACATTACTTCTATATTTTGTATATTCTTTATTCATTCATATATCTTGGTATATTAGAATTACTCTTATATATGTAATTGATTGATCACCTATTGGATTCCAAGTTCCTTCAAGATAGAAACTGTCCTATAATCATCTTCCTTTTCTGGTTCTTTGCTTACTCTATGTTCAGGAGTGATATACTGAATGGAATTTGAACATCTTTGGCCTATAATGAAGTTCCAAATGTCTGTCTACTGTGATGATAAATTCCTTTTTCCCTTCTCCTGACACCCAAAAGCAAAGTAAAACAACCTTTTACTTTTTTCCCATTTAGATATTCATTGCTGTCCCTCAATTTCTGATTCATCTTTTACTATCTTATTCTCAACTATACCCAACCTTATAGAATTCTTGTTCTGAGTATTTCACAGGCGCTCTGGATCCTGCTTTGTGAATCATCTGGACAGGAACTAGAAAGCAGAGGTAGCTTTCTGAATACCATTCTCCATGTTAAGTGAGTTCCTTTCTCAAACTTACTCCTAATTCTTCAGAGTCCATGGTTACAGAGCCAGAGACTTCTCTAGGTACCATTACCTTGAACAGTAAGTCCTTGGGAAAGTATTTCGGAGCACTGTCCTTTTCCTGCTGGCAGATTGAGCAGGGAGGTGGGTTGTTGGTCATAATCAGTAAGGTCATATCCTGATCATACTCAGTTACTTTTAACATAAAGCTAGTGATTTTCCTTTTTCGATCCAGGAATTTCTGCAGTCTAGTGGGCTTCAAAGACTCATAATACTGGGCCTGGGTGGATAGAAAAATTTCCAGCAAGACAAAGAGATTAGATCAAGAGAAGACTAGCAAATCAGTTGGTTAATCTTTTGCCTCTGTGGGTTAAAATCAAGAGGCTGAGTACGAACTGGACGAATCTGCTCCAAAATGTGTTGATCCTAAACTTTCAAATGCCCTTTATCCTCATCTTCCCTCAGGGCATTCATTCCCCAACAAATCACCTAAGAGGCTGGGGAAACACAACCAAAAATTCCCCACAGTAACAGAAACAAGATGCTTAATTCTTCCAAAAATAGTGTAACATGGTACCCTGCGTAGTAGGGCAAACCAGTACTATGAGGCTTAACCTGATTGACCTTGTCTGAACAACTGTCTCTACAGTGAGGGGAAGTCAGGGACCAAGCTGTTCACTAGCAGGCCCAGCAAACACCTCCCGTTATCTTCCCACTGCTGCCGCCTCTCCACCTGCACAGCTGCAGCCGCCTGAGCAGACAGGCGCGCATAAGCAAAGGAAAGGCAGTCACGAAGCACAGCATGTCACTTAAGGTGTGGGTGGGATGGGGCAGCCCCACTACATTTACTTTTTTTCTCAATAGGAGGATTAGGGAGGGCGGGAGGGAGCAGGAGGGAATGAATCATAGATGTTTTCCCTGGTTATAAACATGTTTTCTCAACTGAGAAAAATGTCAGGTGCAAGAATCATCTTCTTCCCAGACCCCACTTCCACCTCACCGCGCCATACCCAGAAACCACCTCTGCCAGTGAAGCCAGAGCCGCTCTGCCCCCTTGTCCTGGAGGAGGGGCACACTTGGCATTAAGGTGACACTCGGTAGTGAGCCTCGGCACTGCTGCCAAAACTCACCCTTCGAGATCTTAGGGGAGTGCTTTTCCACCTACCAAATCTGGATGGGTTGTGTAATATCGAAGGTTCTCTAGGACAAATTTTGATTGGCCAACTGCATCAAAAATCTAAAGGCAATAATCACAATTAATATTCCACTCCTTAAATTATAGATGTTCATGCTGTACATATCTTAATATTCCTCTCCTTATTTGGGCTCACTAAAAAGGGGTCTCTGATGGATGATAAGTGAGGAGAACACTATGCTTTATGTTTTGCACTCTGGGTTTCAGGAACAAGGGGCACAGCAAACAGAGCTGGGGCCTGGGGTATCATGAGACGAAAGTTTATAAACAGAAGTGTGGGCCAGGCTTAGGAAACGTCAGCTGATACTGGTAGGAGGCAAAATAGACTGGGTCAGCATCAAAGTTCGGGTTAAGACAAATCACTACATGAGATCACACCCCTTTTTCTGCTTTTCCCAGAGGGAGAGCAGGTGGCAGTGAACATGGAGGACAGCCTTTAAGGAGGAAAGCAATTCTGACCAGGCAACACCCTAAGGGTTGTGGGTGCCAGAGTGCCCTAGGTGCAACTCTGCAACTGAGCTGAGAGCAGACACACTCAGAGAGGAACAGAGAGAAGGAGACAGTGTCTTTTGCATTTTTGAACATCTTTGCAGAATACAATTTTCCAGAAATGTTGCCAAAAGTAACAGAATTTTGTTATCACTTCTGCCTGCTACTTTGCACTGTTGCACTGGCGGTAGTGCTGGTTATCTGTCGATTGTGTGTCATGTCTGATATTGGAGAAGCTAAGCCTCTTCCATCCCCTTGCTGCTGCTTCTAGCATTGTTGCCTCCCCTCTCACCTAATCTCAGATTATTTCAGGATAAAGCAAAGGAATAAGAACGTGGAGGATAAAAGCTGTGATTTACTTTCTTTGGGCTTGACACAATCAGAAACCTGTGTTTGAATCCGAATCTCTAAAGATGCTACAACCCTAAAGAGATGATATGCTAAGTAAGATGGGATTCAGGAGAAAGGAAATAATCCAATGGAAGGTAAAGAAAGCTAGAAGGCAAATGAAGAAAGCAGTAGTAAGAATGGAACACAGCTCTGGGAGAAGTGGTGATATACTTCAGGAGGAAAATGCCAAGTTAGCTGGCAATTCTTGGCCACTGGAAGAGAACAGGGAAGAGGACTAGCAGAGCCACTCCATACATTCCTTAGGGAGGCTGGGATGAAATATGGGAAAAATTGAAAGACACAATCAGTTAATTTTTATTATCTTTTTGAAAACTGAAGTCTACTTACTCAAAACAAAACTATATTATGAAAAACCTGGTTCAGAAATATGACATATGTGATATATTTAGAATTACTACAAATTTAAGAAATTTTTTTAACGTGGGAGAAAAGTATAAAGACTTTTCTTCTTTAAACTGTTTTTTAAAAATTAATTTTAGAGGGGAAATTCTCTGGGGAAAATGTTTTTTACTCCTAAATTTTTCTGAGGTATTGCCTCTCTGTTTCAAATTAGCCTCCAGCAGTTAACTAAACCCACAAGATTGTCCAAGTGAGAATATGTTTTTAGTTTTGTTATTTTGACTTACATTATTGCTGGATGATGAAGTAAAAGCTTGAGAAGTTCACATGAATATGATAATCCTAGGAAACCAACCAAGATGCCCACGGGAGTTTTGCTAAAAGAGGTAGCCTTGAAGTCTAAGTAAGTCAAAGTTTAGCACTCCCTAAGATAGGGTACTAGTTTCTAGTTCTTGTGTCCTGATTTTTTTTTAAGGTTTTTTGTTTTCATTTTCATTAGTACATGTTTGATGTGTATAATGATTATATTCATCATGGGAAATTGATACCTGATTTGTTGCTGATGTGTCCTTGTCTCTTTTTACTGTGCTTCTGTTTCTCTTTCACAAAACAATATAAATTAACCTAGTGGTGCATATAAATTTTAACCCATTTCGCTTTCCAGTAATAAGTTTATAGGCCCAGCTTATAAAAGACTCATAAGCAACCCCACAGCATACAGAAGAAGATTTGCTACTGTTCTTTCTTACCTTGTCATCATCGGTAACTATTCCTTTGTCAAATTTAAGTGTGCTGTTTTCTGAGCTTTCATCATTTTGAAACCTGAAAAAGAGGCAGAACATCCAGTTCCGTCTGCTGACTTGGAATCCTGACCTTTCTATATGTCTCAGTTGCCCTCAACTAAGTTTAGGGACCTAATTTAGAAGATTACTTAATTGATCACAAGTGGACTATGTAGTAAAGAATAAGACTTCAGTGTAAAGGACTCAAAAATAGTACCTCTTGGAGGTATGCTGACATCTAATGAGTTAGTTTCTTCTAAAATAGAAGTTTAGAGTCAAAGAAGTGCTCTAAACTAGGTTCAGTGGTACTCACCTGTAATCTCAGCACTCTGGGAGGCTGAGACGGAAAGATCACAAATTTGAGCCCAACCTGGACAAACTAGTAATTCAGTGATACCCTGTGGCAAAATAAAAAACAGAAAAGGTCTGGGGATGTAGCTCAGTGTGCAGGCCCTGGGTGGAATCTCCAGTACTGAAAAAGAAATACTCTACTACACTGCCCATAGAAATTCTTCTGGGCAGTTAGACCCTCATAATATCCTTAAAGACCACTTACTAATTTGAATGCATACCTCCCTCGTCTTCCTCCACATGGAAATGGCTTTGTCAGTGACTGGCTGATGATTAGCCGGTGAATCCATGAGAAAGAATATAGTTCATGAGACTTGACAACTAAATTTCCATTACTTATTGACCTTGCTTGGATTACTGGCTAGCTCATCTTCTTAACCACACCTAAGATTTCTCTTCCTAGAACTAAGGTAGTAAAAGTGATCATCGATGGCAAATATTTTCATATTCTGCTCTTTCACTTACTTTACCATCTCCTACCTGATACTGATTCCGTTCGAGGAAAAAGGAAAGGGTACGACCACAATATTTAATAAAATATTGGGGATTCCCTGTTCCTTTATAAACCTACTTACAGCCTGAACATGGAGAAAAATGTTCATCAGTAAGATTGGGTTAATGATTAAAATAAATGGCCCTCTTCCTCCTTGGAGATAGTTTCATTTTGGGATTAAACTTGCTGAAATTTAGAAGAATTCTGCAAGTACTTCAATTAGACTTCTCTCATTTAAACATGAAGATACCTGAATTAGGACCAAAGTAACAAAAGTAGAAATAGCCAAGATCGGTAGTCAGTAGGTCAACTAGATATAGCATGGTATAGATAATTCCAAATCCAAGATCAAATTCAATCCAGGGATGATTAATTTTCATCTATTGCTATCTCTTGCTGGCCATCAGATAACCATTAATTTAAGCAAGAGATTATTTGTTTGTTTGTACTGTAAGGCCTTCCCACTAAGTAAGCTATACTCCCATCCTTTATTTTATTTTTATTTTGAGATATGGTTTTGCTAAATCATTAGATTTTCCAGACCAGGCTCAAACTCATGATCCTGCCTCATCCTCCTGGAGTAATGGGATTACAGGTGTGCACCACCATGCCGGCTGAGGAAATGGGTCTTAAAAATGGCCCCAAGGTGAGCAGGAGACCCACTGTGAATAAACCAAAATAAATTCATCCCAAATTAACATATTGAAGTTTGTGCCCCTTTGATGTGCCCTATGGCTTTAAATTACCTAATATTTTAAAAATGGAATACTCTCTATAGCAGCACCTTTATAAACGATTCTTTGCTATCTAAACGGCAGCACAGATTCCAGATACTCTTCTTTGAGGCCAATTTAAAATCTAGAACTACATGAAAAGTATTTCTTTAGCCCAACAGTGTTCATCTTGAACAATTTGGTGATTCCTTTTCATCAAAGTTACTCTGCTTGCAGCATGAAACACAGAGCAAGTTTTGATTTTTGATCTGCAATCAGTCGATTAAAATATCTTTAATGAGAATGTACTCTGTGATGAACACTGTTCAGAAGGCTTTGGGCTATGAAGGAAGTTAGTATCAAGTAATATTTATAACTTAGTTGAGCAAACACAACTACATACTTGGCATATTTCTTTGGGCTCATTGCTGTTCACTGCTAATTGTGCAAACCCAAACTTGACATTTCTACATAGTCCACATTCTTCAGGTATTCAACTGATTCTTTCCTTAATGCACCTTGTATACCCCTCCTGGTTCTTGATCCTGTGTGGGAAACAAGGGAAGACTGATAGATGATAACATAGAAATGCACAAAACATACCAGCTACTCGGGAGGCTAAGGCAGAAAGATCACAAGTTTGAGGCCATCCTGGGCAATTTAACAAGAGCCTGTCTGTAAAATAAATAAATGGATAGATAAATACATTTATCAAAGTGAGTCCAGGGAGCCTACTAGTAGCATTTACCTAGCGTGCACAAGGCTCTGGGTTCAATCCTCAGTACTGCCAAAAAGAAGAAAGAAAAGAGAAAATAAAATGCACAAAACATGATGGTACTTGTCCACAAGAAATAAAGGTTATTTGGCCAGTGGGGGTAGGAGTGGGGAGAGTAGGTGATTATAAAATGTGAAGCAATAATGATAGCTACATTTTTATATACTAGTTAAGTCAGTTCATCTCAATTTCCTCATCTGTAAGTGGAAGTCATTTACCCAATGACTGAGAGGTGACATACTAATTCCACGATAGTAATAAGATTTACCTGTGTGAAGATCTGAAATAAAATTAATTCACATTAGAAGTGGGAGATACAGTCAACAATGTCAAACTCACCATTGAAAGAAAGAAGAGGTCAGTGAGGCTTGGGGAAGAGGTTACCTAAAGGATGTGGAGTTTGAGCTGGGCCTTGCAGGATTGTGTGGGAAGTAGCCTAACTGGAAGGCTAATTGTTGCTGTTTTAAGTACTCAGAAATAAAGACAGGTGGAAAGGATGGGATTCCATTATGGGAGTCTTGAAGATTAAGTAAAACTTTGATAAGACCTACTAGTCTAAGTTTCTGTAAAGACTGGAGATGTAGAAAGACAGTTAATGTTTGTGTTGGTAAGTAATTTTTTAAGGATTTGAGTCTAGCTTTATTGGTTTGACTCCTAAACCCTAAAGATGATTGTGCAGAGTTTATGATTAGACTGAACCAAATCCTGAAATTTACCTTCCAGGGAAATAGACTAATAAGCTCTTCATCTTTTTCTCACCTTTAGATCCTCTGGTATTATACGACCAGTTTAAGTATATATTGAAATAAATGTATGAAGGAGCTATCAAATTGAAAGTTACAAGGCTTGTGTTGCTTGTGTGCAGCACAGGCTGTGGAAAAAAAATCACACAAACACAAAAAGTACATTTAAAATAAAAATAGATCTAGCTGAGAGTAGGGAGCACATAGCTATATCCTCAGCTACTTGAGAAACCATGGCAGGAGGATCACTTGAACCCAGGGGTTTGGAGCTAGCCTGGGCAAAATGGCAAGACCCCACTTGGAAGAAGAAGAAGGAAAAGGAGAAGCAAGAGAAGGAAAGGGAAGGGGGAAAGGAAAGAGAAAGAGAAGGTGAGAGAGGAAGAAGGGAGAAAAGGGAGGAGGGGGACAGGAGGAGGAGGAACAAGGGAGGAAAACAAAAAAGAGGAGGAAGAGAAAGGAAAGAAGAAGAGGAGAAAAAAGGAAGAGTGAAGAATAAGAGGAGGAGCAAGGAAGAAAGAATGAAGAGGACAGGAAAAAAGGTGGAGGAGGAAGGCAGGAAGTATGAACAAAAAGGAGGAGGAAGAGAAAGAAATAGAAAAAAGAGAAAA
>RJWT010052455.1:0-10583 GCA_004365215.1 Cuniculus paca | reverse complement strand
CAAAATGGATCAAAGATCTAAATATTAAAACATAAACACTAAATCTTCTGGAAAATAAAGTAGGTAGGAATCTTGAAGACATAGGGGTAGGAGGAGAATTCATGAACAAAAGTCAAGCTGCACAGGAAACACTTCCCAGAATCAACAACTGGGATCTTGTCTTGTTAAAAAGTTTTTGCATGTCAAAAGAAATCTCCAACAGAGTGAAAAGAAAACCTATGAATTGGGAAAAAAAACTTAGTCAAACTGCCCCTCAGACAAAGGACTTCTAGCTAGAACATATAAAGAATTGAAAAAAATCAGGACCCCCAAAATGAAAGACCCAGCCAAAAATGGGCATCTGAGATGAATACACAATTCTCAGGTGAAGAAATACAAATGGCAAATAAATACATGAAAAAATGTTCAGCATCATTGGGCATTAGAGAAGTGCAAATTAAAACAACACTGAGATTCCATCTCACCCCAGAAAGAATGGCCAAGATCAAGGAAACAACCAATAACAAATGCTAGAGAAGATGTTGGGGGAAATGCTGGCATTTCTGGTGGAAGTGCAGCCACTGTGGAAATCAGTCTGGAGATTTCTCAAAAAACTGGGATTAGAAGATCCATGTGACCCAGTTATTCCCTTTCTGGGTATTTTCCCAGAAGAATTGAAAACATCATACCACAGTGATATATCTGCATCCATGTTCATAGCAGCACAATTTGTAATAGCCAAATCTTGGAAACAACCCAAATGCCCATCAACTGAGAAATGGATAAAAAAAGATGTGGTATTTTTATACAATGGAGTACTACTCAGCTATAAAGATGGATCACACTGAGGCTTTTATAGGTAAATGGATGCAACTTGAGACTATACTCATAAGTGAAATAAATCAAACTCACATTGGTAAATACTGTATTGTCTCCCTAGTGTAAGAAACTGAAAGCATAAATAAGGTCCAAAAATCTTCAATAAATATTGTGAAAGGGTAAGAAACAGCTCAAAGGAGAAAAATAACTCAGGGAAAAAGGGAAAAGAAGGAAGGGAAAAGAAAAAAGATATAAATTTGTATATATGTACTTAAGATAGCTAAGATGATTGTATTATTAATTCTATTAGTTCTTGGAACAAAACAGCATTCATAGGATTAGATCAATTTTGCACGTGTATATCTGGTAATCTGAGTAACTATTTTGAAGATTATGCAAAATAACAACCTTTGTTAAGTTCCTACCACCTTATTTTGACTATTGTTATCATTTTGGGTTTTTTTGTTATTGGTGTTTATTTGTCTCTTGTTTTTATTGTATTTTTTGTTTTTTCCTCTAATACAAAAAGGATATACAGGTATAGGCTTATACATACCTAGAATTTCTCCTAAAGAGTTTATGAGAATTGAGTTTATTGTGTGTGATGGTATGAATAGCTACTTTGAAAAAAACGAGACATTATGGTAGCCATTGCTGATTTCCTATCATCTTGTTTTGAAGTCCTGTAATGCTTTTTTTTTTGTTTTGATTGGTTTTATTCTGTTGTGTTTTATTTGATTTTATTACATGTATAGTATGGACAACTGTTTTGAAGAAAACAAGGCATTAATAACTGTAGTTCATTTCCTGTTATCTTGTTTTGAAGTCCTATAATGCTTTCATTCTTTTGTTTTGATTGCTTGTAGTCTGTTTTCTATTATTTGATTTCAATATGTGTGAAGGTATGGACAACTATTTTGAAGAAAACAAGACGTTATGGTAGCCACTGTTGATTTCTTGTTGTCTTGTTTTAGAAGTCCTGTGCTGCTTGCATTGTTCTGTTCTGATCTGCCTTGTTCTGTTTTGTTTTATTCTCTTTAAAATAAAAAATGCTGTAGAGGCAAAAAAAAAAAAAAAAAAGAGAGAATGCCAAAATGAAACCCAATGTTTTGTAAAGTTGTTATGCACGTGCACACACACACATAATCTTTATATTCTACTATAGCTCCAACAAATAGAAACTAATGTTGAGTCGCAAAGAGAAAAAAACAGAAAAATGAAGAAGCAAACAAACAAAAACAACAATGAAAGCAAGATGACAACAGCAACAACAAAAAATAATAGCGATACAGGATTTCAAACCAAGAGGACAGGCATTTAACAATGGTTGTTATATTGCACATTGTTATCTTCCTGAGTTTGATCCTCAGTACCAAAAAAAAAAAAGTTGCTCTGGTTACCAGACATAGGCATATTAATTTGATCAAACTATATCATTTCCCTTTTGGCAGTTTCTTTCCCTTTTACTGTATCACAAGTTTTGAATCTTATTTATGCTTTCAGTTTCTTACACTAGGGAGACAAGACAGTGTTTACATACGCAAGTCTGATTTACTTATGAGTATGGTTTTTAGTTGCATCCATTTACTTTGAGTTTATCACTCTTTATGGCTGAGTAGTACTCCCATTGTATAAAAATACCACATCATTTTTTATCCATTCCTCAGTTGATAGGCATTTGAGTTGTTTCCAAGATTTGGCTATTACAAATTGTGCAGCTATAAACATGGGTGCACATATATCACTGTGGTGTGATGTTTTCAATTCTTCTGGGAAAATGCCCAGAGGGGAATGACTGGGCCAAATGAAACCTCTAATGCTAGTTTTTTGAGGAATCTCCACACTGATTTCCACAGTGGTTGTACCAGTCTACATTCCCACCAAAAATGCCAGCACTTTGCCCCACAGCCTGCCAGCATTGTTATGGGTTGATTTCTTGATGCTAGCTATTCTTTCTGGAGTGAGATGTTACCTCAGTGTTGTTTTAATTTTCATTTCTCAAATGACCAATGATGTTTAACATTTTTTCATGTATTTATTTGCCATTTGTCTTTCTTCATCTGAGAATTGTATATTTATCTCAGATGCCCATTGTTGGATTGGGTCTTTGAATTTGGGGGTCTTGATTTTTTTCAATTGTTTATATGTTCTAGCTAGAAGTCCTTTGTCTGAGGGACAGTTGGCAAAAATCTTTTCTGAATTCGTGGGTTTTCTTTTCAACTCTGTTGTTGATTTCTTTCAATTTGCAAAAAGTTTTTAATGAGATGAGATCCCAGTTGTTGCTTCTTTGAAGTTTGGTTTTTGTTCATGAACTCTTTGCCTACCCCTATGTCTTTGAGATTTCTAACTACTTTGCCTTGCAGTAGGTTTAGTGTTTCTGTCTTATTTATATGTTTGATCCATTTTGACTTTAGTTTAGTGCATGGTGATAGATATGGGTCTTGTTCAAGTATTTGGCATTTGGAGAGCCAATTTTACCAACACCACTTATTAAACAGGCTGTCTTTCTCCAGTGAATATATTTGACCCCTTTGTCAAAGATAAGGTGGCTGAGTGTGTTTATAGTTGTGTCTGCACCTTCTATTCTGTTCCATTGATCCTCAGGTCTGTTTTTTTGATGGTACCCTGCTGATTTTATTATAGAAGCTTTGTAATATAATTTCAAGTAAGGGATTGTGATGCCTCCTCCCTTGCCTTTGCTACCCAGGATTGCCTTTGCTACTGTAGGTCTCTTCTGTTTCCAGATGAATTTTAGGAATGTTTTCTCTAGATCTGTGAAGTATGCTAATCGTATTGTGATCAGGATTGCATTAAATCTGTATAACAGTTTTGGGAGTATGGTTAGTTTCACAGTGTTGATTCTTCCTTATCCATGAGCAAGGGATATCTTTCCATTTTATGAATTCCTCCTTAATTTCTTTTTCAGAGTACTGTAATTTTGAATTATAAATCTTTTACTTCCTTTGTTAGATTGATTTCTAAGTCTGCCTTTCTCTTTCTTTCTTTCTTTCTTTCTTTCTTTCTTTCTTTCTTTCTTTCTTTCTTTCTTTCTTTCTTTCTTTCTTTCTATTTTTGTGCTATTGTGAAGGGTGTGGTTTCCCTAATTTCTCTCACAGTGAATTTGTTGTTTGTGTGCAGGAATGCTATTGATTTTTCAGTGTTGACTTTGTACGCAGCTATGCTGCTGAATTTGCTTATTAAGTCTAGAAGTTTGTTAGTGGCGTTTCTGGGGTCTTCTATGTAGAGTATCATGTCATCTGTGAATAATGATAATTTAACTTCTTCCTTTCCTATCCTTATTCCTTTTATTTCTCTCTCTTGTCTAATTGCTCTGGCTAATGTTTCCAGGACTATATTGAATAGGGGTGACAGTGGGCAGCCTTGTCTTGTTCCTGATTTTACAGTGAAAGCTTTCAGTTTTTGTCCATTTAGTATGGTGTTGGCTTTTGATTTGTCATATATTTATTGATTTGCATATGTTGAAACATCCCTACATTCTTGGGATGAATTACATTTGGTCATGGTGTGTAATGTTCTTAATGATTTGCTGCATTCTCTTTGCTAGTATTTTATTGAGAATTTTTGCATCTGTGTTCATTACGGAGATTGGTCTGTAGTTCTCTTTTTTGGTTGAGTTTTTCTCTGGTTTTGGTATTAGGGTAATACTTGCTTCCAGGAATGAGTTAGGGAGAATTTCTTCTCTTTCAATTTCATTAAAGAGTTTTAGGGGTATTAGCATTAAATCTTCTCTAAATTTCTTGTAGTATTCAGCTGTGAATCCATCAGGACCTGGGCTTTTCTTTGTTGCTAAATTTTTAATTGTGTTTTCAATTTCATTAACTGAAACGGGGTTATTCAGGATTTTTATATATTCTTGATCCAGTTTTGGTAATTCATGTTTCCAGGAATCTGTCCCTTTATTCTCTGTTTTCCATCCTATGAGACTATAGATTTTCAAAGTTAGTATTGCTGATCATCTGAATTTCCACAAGATCTGTAGTGATTTCACCATTTTCATTTCTTATTACATGAATTTGAGTTTTTTTCTTCCTTCTTTTTGATAAGATTTGTTAGGGGTTTATCAATTTCATTGATTGTTTCAGAGAACCAACTCATTGATTCATTAATTCTCCATCTTGTTTTCTTAGTCTCAATTGTGTTAATTTCTGCTCTGATCTTTATGATTTTTTCCCTTCTTTGGGCTTTGGGCTTGACTTGCTCTTCTTTTTCTAGAAGCTTGAGGTGTAGAATTAGGTTGTTTCTTTGTGCTCTTTCTGTTTTCCTGATGTGAGAATTCATTGCTGTAGATTTCCTTCTTAGGACTGCTTTCATTTTGTCCCACAGATTTATGGAAATTGTACCTGCATTTTCATTTAATTGTAGATATTGTTTAATTTCTTCTTTAATTTCATCTGTGACCCATTGGTTGTTCATGAGGGTGTTATTTAATTTCCATGTGTTTATGGAGTTTTTGTGATTTCTATTGTGATTAATTTCTAATTTTATCACACTATGGTCTAATAATATGCATGGGAAAATTTCAATTACTTTGTATTTACTGAAGCGTGTTCTATGGCCTAGCATGTGGTTTATTTTAGAGAGCGTCCCATGTGCAGCTGAGAAGAATGTGTATTCTGATGTTGTTGGGTGGAACTCTCTGTACATGTCTACAAAATCCATTTGTTTACAGGTTTGATTGAATTCTGCTATTTCTTTGATGATTTTTTTGGTTTGTTTACCTGTGTCTTTGTGACAATGGAGAATTAAGGTCTCTTGTTATATCTGTGTTATTGCTTATATGTTTTTTCATGTCTATTATATTTTCCTTATGTAGTTGGGTGCTCCCATATTTGGTGCATATATGTTTAAGATAGTTATCTCTTCCTCTTGAAATTTTCCTCTAACCAGTATGTAGCGACCTTCTTTATCTCTTTTGATCATGCTTGGTTTGAAGTTCACATTGTCTGCAAACTGAATATCTACCCCAGCTTTTTTCTGGATTTCTTTTGCTTGGAGTATTGTTTTTCATCCTTTGACTTTTAGTGTATGAATTTCTTTTTGAGTCAAACATGTTTCTTGTAGACAGCATATGGTTGGATGTTGTTTCTCAATCTATTCTGCTAGTCTGTTCCTTTTATTTGGTGAATTGAGGCCCTTTACATTTATGGTAATAACTGATATGTACTGGCTTGTGTTTGTTATGTTATTTTCCTGCTCTTGGTTCCTTACTTTTCCCTTCTGTTTAATTGCTTGTCTTGCTTGGTAGTTTCTGTCTGTTGTTCTTGGAATTGTGATCATTTTTTTCTCTATCTAGAATATCTTTCAATACCCTTTGTAGGGTTGGTTTGGTGGTCATGAATTTCATCAGTTGTTCTTTGTCATGGAAGTATCTTGTTTCTCCATTGATTTTGAAAGATAGTTTTGCAGGGTGCATCAGTCTGGGTTGGAAGTTGCCTTCTTTTAGGACTTGAAATACTTCTCTTCAAGCTCTTCTTGACTTGATGGTTTGTGTTGAGAGGTCTGCTGTGATTCTGATGGGTTTTCCTTTATAAGTGATCTTTCTTTTCCCTAAGAGCTGTTAATATTCTGTCCTTGTGGTGAATTTCTGGGATCTTGATTATTATATGCCTGCTTGTAGATTTATTTTGGTTATGGCTTATTTGGGTAGTATATGCCTCACTTATCTGTATGTTAGAGTCTTTTTCCATGCTCGGGAAATTTTCTGCTATTACTTCTGCAAATAGTTTTTTTTTTTTAATTTCATTTGTTTTGGCTCCTGCTTTTTCAATGACACTTGTTATTCTTATACCATTTTTCTTTGCATTGTCTTGTAGCTGTTGAATTGTGTTTCCTGATATTTTATTTTCAAGAAGTCTTTACTTTCATGATCACTAGCTGTCATCCTGTTTTCAAGGTTTGAAAGTCTACCTTCAGTTTCATTCAAGTGGTTTTACTAGCTTTCAACAGAATTTTTTATTTCCTACGTATCTGCTTGAATCTGTTTCATGTATTCTATTTGTTTCCTATATTGATCATTCATGATTTCTGACCTCTATTTATCATCATCTATTTTCTTATTTATCTCTGCTCGAGACATGCTGAGCATTTTATTTACAAATGTTGATATTTCTTTTTTAACCTGAGAGATTATTTCTGATCTGATTTCCTCTATAGCCTCATGGATTTGTTTCTTTACTTCATTTGCTATCATTTCAGAAATTTCAGGTATATGTCTCATGTTTTCTTCTATGTCAGTGACTTCTGGACTTGTTCTGGGTGGGCTGGAGGTCTGAGATTGCATTTTTCTTTTTCATTCTTCATTTCCTGGGTTCCCACAATGGCTTGAATAGTATGCATTTTTAAAAGAATTATCATGGCAGTGAAATGGGTCCTAGAATTTGAGTTTGGGTTGGATATGTTGAATTTGTGTTGTAAGTTGTGATACAGGTATAGTTAATCAGAAAGAAGTTAAAAATATGGAACCCAAGATATAGGTAAATGTATTTAAAGTGTGAGAGGCCAAAGTTGATTCTGTAAGAATGAATAATGTCTAATGGTGGCAGTAGAGTGTAGATTATAGAAAATAGAAGAAAGACAGAAACTCATGCTAGATAAAGGCTCCATGTAAGGAAAGGTAGAGGATGTGCATCATGGAAAATGGCCAGTGAAGAGCTGAGAGTTGGAGGAGGAAAAAACCCACAAAACCAAACAGAATAAAAGCTTTAAAAATGGTTGCATAATAGAGACATGAACTGTAGCAAGGCTAATGAGAAGGTTTGAGAAACAATCACCGAGTCTGGCATTTAGGAAACTAATGCTGATTCTCAAAAGAGGAAGATTTAAGGTATGATCAGGTACTGATTATAAGATGCCACCCCCTAAAAATTTTTTTTCTCAGTGAAGTAGGTTGCACGGTCAAGATTTTTTCTTTTTACTTTGCAATGTTTGAATACATTTTACATCAAGGAGGACCTAGCCAAAGGGGAAGAATGATTATACTGGAAAGATTATAGAATCAAGGCTATAAAATAAGAGATTTTCTTAAAAGGGAGCAAGGTGTACATTCAAAGGCAGTTTGAGTTGCAAACTGCTGTTTCCTTTGATTGAATCTTCTTGTGAGTAGAAACAATAAGACACCAAGAAGTTCCACAAAGAAGAGGTGAGGTCACCTCAACTATTAATGATTTAAAAATCTGTTTGATTTTCCTCAAAGATGGGTGTTTTTGTTGAGATTTGAAATGTCCCCCAAACTCAAGTGCTAAAGACTTTAACACTCAGGTGCTAGTTGTTACCAGCTGATGGTTTTTTGGGAAGGGATAGAATCCAAAGGTCTCTTACTTCATCAGTGGGTTAATCCAATGGTGAGACCATAATTTGGTGGCATTATGGGGAGGTGATGGAAACAGGCAGTGGGGCTAGTTTAAGGAAAGTGGATCATGGGGACCTGACCTTGAGGACTCTATGTGGACCCCACCATTTCTTGTCTGGCTTTGCTCTGTCACCTTCTCTCTACTTCCTGGCTGCATGAAGTTAGCAGCATTCTGTCCCATGCTCTCTCACCATGACGTTTCTACCCTGCCACAGGCTAAAAGCAATGTAGTCAGTGGACCATGGACTGCAGCCTCTGAAACTATA
The DNA here is from genome assembly GCA_004365215.1 of Cuniculus paca. Lineage (NCBI taxonomy): Eukaryota > Metazoa > Chordata > Mammalia > Rodentia > Cuniculidae > Cuniculus > Cuniculus paca. The sequence goes on along the minus strand of RJWT010052455.1, from coordinate 2,150 downwards.
ACCCCAAATAAATGTTTCCTCCTTTAAGTTGATTTATGTCAGATATTTTGTCACAATGACCAAAAATTAATACAATGGAGGCAGTGCCAAACCTGCATGTAGTACAGGACTGGCAAAGATTACAACCTGTAATCATCAGAGCTGGGGCTAAAGAGTGTGAAGCTAATGCTGTGGGTGAAAATTGCACAGCAGTGAGTGTATTCCCTTCTTTCTGTCCTTCCTCTCTCCTTCTCTCCTCTTCCTTGTTTCTCTCCTCCCTGTCTTTCTTCCTTCCTTCACCCCTTCCTCCCTTCTATTTTTTGAAACTGCCTTATTGTACAATTAACACATTATGAACTCCATCACTATAGGGTCTTGTCTTGATTATTTTTCTCTCATTTTTGTTGAGACAAAATACCCGATGCCCAAAATGAAGGAAGGAAAGGTGTATTTATCTTATAGTTTTTGGAAGTTTCAGTTCATACTCAGCTGGCTCCTAGGCAGAGTGGTGTGGCTAAGGGGCAACAGTCATGGTGGCCACAAGGGACAAGAGTGAAAAGGGCAAAAGGGGAAAGCACTCCTCCTTCCCTCCCTTATATTGTATGCTGGCTCTGCCCCTGGGCAGGTGCAGCACTCAACACTGCCAATCCCAGCACGAGACAACAAGCCAATCACAAACGCTAGATTCAGCCATCTCTGTGACTGTATGAGTCTTGAGGGGACGCCAGAACCAAACCATAACAGGTTTGATGATTTTTAGTAAGCTCATTCAGCTGTGTAACACTCATAGAAATCTGTTCTAGATCCTTCTGATCACTCCAGAAAGCTCTCTCATGCTCACTTTCAGTCAGTCTCACTCTCTCACTCATGCAGACAGAGCAGTTTTGTGTCTCCGTACATTTGCTTTCTGTGTACTTTTCATGGAAATGGTACCATAGATTGTGTCCTCTTTTGCATCTGGCTTCTTTCCTTGCACTGGTGTTCGGGTCCCCTGAATTGTAGCATGAGGCAGTAGCTTCACTCCAGTTACGGTTGGAATAGTATTCCATTCTAACAAAGGGATCTACACTTTGTGTATTAATTTTTACCGGTAGTATACGAGCATGCTCATTTCACAAGAGCTGGCATACTCTTCAAAATAAATTAATAGGCGAGTCAGTTGTGAAATGTCTTCCTAATTTTGATTTTGGATGAACTATAATTTTACCCTTATACAATAAACAATGTGTTCTCAGCTGTGGAATGGGGAGTGCACCAAAAACCTTGTCTCAAAGCCCTTGCTGTTCTTAAATAAAGACTGTGCAAGCCCATTGTTGAAACACTCCTGGCTTTTGCTGGTTGTATAAAAGTGTCGAGCTGCTCTGACATGCCTAACACTTCCCTCCTGGAAATGAGGGTTAGCTAATATTAGGTGAAAGAAGTAAACCAATTAAGATGATGGTATGATTAAAATTCTTAACTGTATCTTACTATTTCTCAACTTTTATATTGCCTCAGTCAGTTCTCTCACCAGTTCTGCTATTGTAAGTAGGAAAGATATAACAATCTGCATTACAGGACATGAAACAGATTGAAAGAGGTTAAGAGCTAAAATCTGATGGAACTGAACAGTGCTTGTGCGCTCTGTCTCTCTCTCTCTCTCTCTCTTTCTCTCTCTCTCTCTCTCTCTCTCTCTATATATATATATATATATATATAATTTTTTTTGAGACAGGGTCTTGCTATAAAGCCCAGGCTGGCTTTGAATTCTCAGCAAGCCACCTGCCTCAGCCTCCCAGGGGCTGGGGATTATGGGCATGTGCCACCACACCTGGATGCTCTTTTTATTTTGCTCAAACTCCACTCTGCCATTTCCACTGTGTTTGTATCACCACTCCACCCCCTCATGTCATGTGTGTGTGTGTGTGTGTGTGTGTGTGTGTGTGTGTGTATGGTAATTTCAACCAAAAAGAACTGTAAGAGATTGGCTACATAATTGTGATGCCCAGAGGGAAAGGAACCATGACTGCGGGGTGCACTTGCTTAGCATGAGTGAGGTCCTTGATTCACTGCCTTGTGCTAAAACTCAAAACTAAGAATTTCACAATGGGGACAGCAGAGTCTTTAGCCAAGGGGAGGAGCCTTGTCAATACCAAGTTCCCTTGGACTGTGCAGGTTGCATTCAGGAAACT